>DF239020.1:388375-441191 GCA_000507305.1 Breviolum minutum Mf 1.05b.01
GTCTTGTTTCAAGGACAAGTAAATAAGCACTTCCAGTGATGTTCAAGCATGAGAATCATGGATCAACATTGCAAAGAACAATAAAGAAACACTTCATATCACTTCTCCCTCGCATTTCTCCTCCGAACTCAGGCTTAAAGTTTGTGGTTCCTCTTCATTTTGGACCTGATCAACATGGACATCAAAGCCTTCATGATCTCATGATACTGGCGAATCTCATCTTTCAACCCTAAGAATAGGTGAACACACCACTTGAATCCATTTGATGTCTGATATTCCCAAATTTCCAACAAACATACATCATACAAAAGTAATCTCCAATGTAATGTACATGGCAGTGACTTAATCTCTTGAAGACTGTGACTGTGACATCAAACTCTCACCACATAGCATGAAGCAAAAAAATGAAAACAAGTTCTGTGAAGCTTCAAACTTAGCTTTAAGTTTCAAACAGTCATAAAGCTTCATAATAATATTCTTATGTTATATAAAAACATATAGATTCAGAGATCGGAAATGATGAACCACAACCCCCTCAAAGCCTCAGCCGCAAAGCCCCTCAGCCGCGGCGTCGCAGCCCACAGCGTCGTCGCAGCCGGGGATGGGAGCCCCGGGCGGCGCGACCAAACCTCTGCAGGTGGGATTCCCACGGTCCCTCCGTCGTGTCTGTTGGGAATGTCTACCATGGCGTGATGCGTTGTGTGTTGTCATGCCAATCACTATAATAGACATTTTCCAGGTATGTCTTTTTTTTCGGAATGGCAAGCAGTGAAATCTTCTTTTGAGTGGGTTTTACAAAGGAAACTGATATATGAAAAACGATGCGATGGGTTTTCTCCAAAACAAAAAAACATCGCTTTTGCGCTTTTGACATCAAAAGATTGACTGGGGTAAATCAGACTCCCATATCCACCTTATTCCAAGTCCGCCCGCTGAAACTACATGCTGGATTTACGGTGGATGTTATATCTTGCAGTCGAGCTGTGATTGGCTTATGAAATCACTTGTGCATCACCCGTCTTCCAACATCACAAAGTTGAAAAAAAACTCCGCACCTGCCGATTTGCTAACAGCCGCCCACATCTCATGCGAATCATGGCAGAAAATGTAAGCAAAGTATAGCAAATTGTAGCAATGTTATGTAACCCTCCTATATATGTTTCCAAGTCGGCCTGCATCTTCCGATGGTTTTGTATCCTTTTGTTGACTTTCATAAATGGCACACCAAGACAAAATCTTTTACTCACAGGTTGGAATGAACTTATCATCTCCCCCTGAAAACATGGGAACATTTAGTTTGTAAGCTCACTCCCTTGTGGCCGAAACAAACCTTTACATAAAATCAGTAGAACCTTTTGATACAGGGAAAAACCACAAAGCTCCCCAAGAGTAACTCGACAACCACAGTCATTTCGGAGTCGAATTCGATGGACCAGTGGATCATTCAAGCGATTTGGGTAATTATATGGGATTTTGTCTCTTGAGCAGACAGTCACAGCAAGCTGTCTTTGTCAAACAAAGCACATGCTTCTACCTCAAGACATTGCAATTGATAGCAAAATCACAAGGTGCCCTCTGCATTTTTCATATGCAGCGTTTTGATCACACCACATTGGAGGTTCCTTCGGTCTCGCATCGGACAGTCCCGCACTCAAGCCATTCCGGGTGCATCTCCCAAGGGAGCACTCTCCGAACGGGGTGCAGGGACCAGCTGAATCCTACGGTGATTCGATGACTTGTCTGAACCTCCAATGTTAATTGGATAACACAATGTTCAAACCCATGATTTTGTAATTAGATGATGATACATATTATTTAATAATAAAATAATGACTTGTTGCCTATAGTCAGTCTGTAAAACTCTGAAGCCTAAGTATACCAGTAGTACCGCACAAGGCGGTGGCAGAAGCTTCAAAATTTGGAAACCTATAGGAGAGATTGGTTGCTGTGAGTCACGGATGGCAGACCAAAAATACTGAGGGATCGGCAGGTGTTTCAAGTCTCCTCTCTTTCTCTCTTTTTTGCCCTTTCTCTGACTATCTATCTACCTACCTACTAACTGACGAACTGACTACCTGTCTAACTGACGAACTGACTTAACTTACCAAATGACGAAGCGACTAGCTGACTAACTGACTAACAAACGACTGACTAACTGACGAACTGACGAACTGACGAACTGACTTAACTTACCAAATGACGAAGCGACTAGCTGACTAACTGACTAACAAACGACTGACTAACTGACGAACTGTGTGAGCTAACGAACTGGCTCATGGCAACCTGACTGACTGACGGACTGACTACAACTGAGCAACTGACAAAGTGTCTAAGTGTCTAACACCAAGTGACTAACTGACTCGATGACTAGCTGATTAACGGACTAACTGATTGATTAAGTGGCTAATTGACTTTAAGTGACTAACCGACGATTTGACTAACTGACTAATAAGCAACTAACTGACTCACTGACTAATTGATTAGCGGACTAATGACTAATTGCCGAATTAGACTAACTGATTAGCTGACCAGATGACGAACTGACGAACTGTCTACCTGACTATAACTGACCAAGTGCCTAACTGACTCGTGGACTAACTGATTAACGATCTGACAGACTAACTGACTGACTAACTAGCTAACTGACTAACTGACTAACCGAGGAACTGACTAACGGACTGACTGACTAAGTGACTACCTGACCAACAAACTAACTGACTGACTGACTACCTGACTGACTGATTAATAACTTGCTAACCGACTAGGTGACTAACCGACGAACTGACTAACTGACTACTTGACAAACTGACGATCGATCTATCTATCTCATCTAACGCTGTTTCCATGTGCATGTTCACTTCGACATGTTCTTCGCGCCACCATGTTTCCTAACATTTTGCGCACTAACATCTTCTTTCTTCTGACTCTTTCTCTTTCTCTCTTCTACTTCTCCGCTCTGCTTTTCATCTCTCCGTGTGGTCGGAAGTTTGACTTCTAAACTTCCTTGGAATCCTGGAATATATCTAATACAAGATATCGTATCATATTTCCACACTCCGTCCCGAAAGCAACAAGTGATCCGTGATCGATCCAAATTAACCGAAATGCCAAATCATGGATCATGAATCAAGACATGCAATATGCTGCAATGCATGCGAATCACCACATGCAAAAGAATCTCACCATGCTAGCGATAGAGATACTTATAATCCTGGCACTCCTCTGCATCTGGGAATCGCCCACCGGATCTGTCGTCACAGTACTCGCATATCTTCGATCCTTTTTTGGTTTGGAGGTACCATGCATCTAAATCAATGCTAAAGGCAACATCCGTTATCTTTGCTTCAGGCCAGTTTGTCTTAATATCGTCACGGATTTTCCTCGCCAAGCCTCCTGGGATGCCGTGATAGGTCCAGCCACCATCTTCGAATAGAATGAAGTAGGCCTCGTCCTTTCCCAAAACGATGTTTTTAATGGGAGGAGGAGTCAGATCTGGTGATCGCGTGGAACCAGTGATAATTTCCTGTAGCTGCTTCGAAATGTTGTGGAAATAATACTGTTCCCCTTTGGTTGCCAGGATTGCAGTTTCACCACTGCCAAAACTCACAAACTTCACGTTCTCTTCGCGACAAAGCCTATTGAGATCTGGATCGATAATATTCCAGAACACGTGGTCCCTGCTCTTGCAGAAAAATTGACCCAAATCGCCCAAGCTCACCTTCTCTAAGATCTCGGAGGAGTCTTCGGAACAATCTTTGAGTTGAATGCCACTTGTGCTCAAGAATTCATTCCGAATGTCATCCCTATCAGCTAGGTAGTATTGATTCCTGTTGACACCGAAAGCCACTTTCTCCGCCTTCCTGCGAACAAGCTCACGAGTTGGGCTATGCCAGCCTCCTGTGAATGCGGTGCCTAACCAACAAAGGGCCACGCTGAGCACACCAAAGCGCCGGCGAGTTTCCATGATCACAGCCTGTCAAAGCGACACCTCTATTTGAAGCTCCCAAAACTGCAGATAAGACAATCACAGGTTCTCAGTGGTGTCAAGAAACCCAAGGATTTGAACAATTTGTCACAAAATTTGTCAACGTCATGAGTTGTTGCACCAAATTCTGTCAGCTTTTTTTGCAAGCGTCGTACCACTGAATCATCCAGCTGTAAAATTCAAATTTCGTCGAAGCCTCGGCACATCAACGCATCAACTCACAGTGTCTATGGGGGGGAAGCATGGTGAGAATTCGCAGAAAAGTTGAGCAATTCCAATGTTCAATCCACCTATTCTCGGTGTATCAACAGACCTATGCTTCACTGAAGTAACCATCAACAACTTCCAAATCCCACCCCCCCAACTTCGGCCCAACTCCTTCAGGATCCCGGGCAAAGCATAGCTTGCACGAGAGCTCTTCAAAATCAACACCGCTTGTTCGCGGCAAAAACGCAAGGAAAACAACTTCCAAAGGCCTGTGCTCCTTCCAAGACACCATGGGGCTGGTGAAAATGATGCCAGGGCTCAGGGCACGCTACGGGCTGAAGATTTTCGGTATTTCTGTTGTATATCAGTTGCATGGAGAGGAAAAAAACATCTGAATATGTTTTTGTTAACACTGTGGACAACTGCATCACTTATAAAAATCATTGGGGCTCGGACCCACAAAAAAAACAAAAAATTAAAAATGACAAATAAAAACGGGCTCCAACCCTCGAAACACTTTTCACGTTGACCCTGCCATTTAAATCATGGACAAATCTGATTACCTTGGCATCTCTTCAAAATGTGCAGGTTTGAAGCTAGTACATCCCCAAAACTTATAAATGGAAAATCCACTTTCAATCCAAGATGTATTTCCTATTGAAAATTGTGAAGTTTCCATTTAACCATCTTAGTTTTTGGGAGTGTATCTACCACATGTGAGGCTGGCAGGAGCATTGCTGACCCTCCCCCCCCCGGGCTCTTCAAGAATGATCTCCAGCGACTTGGCGGTGGACGATATCGCCCATCATCCAGCTGCAACTGACAGGTTTCGACAAAGATTTGATGGTGAAAACGTAGGGGATGGAGGAGATGGTAGGTTGAATATTGGTGGTTTTGGTAGAAAACAGTTGTAGGCAAAAGCTATATATTGTAGTTTAAACAGCACCTTCTAGTGGTGGTCCATGGTATGTCTGAAGTACTCTAAGCCGCGTAAATCAACTATAACTACATTTTGCATTCTTGAAACTGAAACGTTCCAAAGTGGGTCGAAAACCCTATCAAAGTCAAAATTGATTCTGCTTTCAGTGTTTCTGCAATTCGCAATTGAGGTGACTCAGCTACTTGTCGAGGGGGTGAGAAATCCTTTTGGTGACCGGATGCAAGTACAAAGGAAGATCTTATCCCTATTTTGTCTTTGCTCTGCGGCTTTCTTCCATGTACTGCAGCGCTTGGATTTCCAGCAATTTGTTACTGCACTTGTTCTATTTCCAATGGTGAGTATTGACCAAAAATCTAACTGCAAACATATACCGGAATCAACCACTTGCCAACAAAAGCAAGCCAGGGTCCCAGAGTCCACCTGCCAATCCATCCTCAACACTGCCAAGTGTACTTTCCCAGAGGATAAGATCTGGAAAGCACCTGAAAAGTGTCGTCGGACGGGGGGGTGGAAGTTGGGTGGATGGGTAGGAACATGTAAGAACAATGGCTCTGCAACTGGTCACGAAGTTCTTGACATCATCACCATCTACTCACCAAATAACTGAATCTTCTTGAATCAAAATGGATCTCTCCATCTCTGCCCATATCTTTACGAACAAGTTCCCCAACTAGATGAGCAAGTACAGAATCACAACTATCTTCAAAAACAAACATCTCAACAATAAAAACCATCACCATTGCCATGATCTTGGGGGGTGTGCCACCCACCCAAGATGTGGCTCAACCAGGCCACTTGGCACCTCGCAGTAAGTCTAACTCACTGCCATCGGTGTGAATCTTCAAGACCCACAAATCATCTGCAGCAACCCGTGGCAACCGAAGGGATCCCCCCAAACGAATCCAAAATTTTAGAATGTCCAAGAAATGTTTGTATAAGAAATCTTGAAGTGGTAGGATCTCAGCTTCAACAAGAAGGTTTATATAAAATGTGTTTGATGTTTTTTATCCAACTAACAGAAGTTCATCATGGTTTCAAATGGATCATATATACCTGAATAGACGCATGTTCATCCATATCTTCCCGTTTGGCTCTCCAACCCCGAAATCCTCAAACCAACCCCCATGTTTAGCTACCCACCATGACCATCGCCTCCTAAAACGTCCTTCAGCAAGGTATCCAAAGAAGTGGACCCTTCTGGGAGAACTGTCAAGTGATTCACTTGCATCTCCTGGTTGGAGTGAGAAAAACCGTGGATCTGTCTCATGGTGTTGGCAACTCAGTTTTAACATCACACGGTTTGGATTTTCTATGCAAGATCAAACCTAGAATTGAAGAAATCTTACTTCAATGCGCACCATGCATCAGGGCATTGGAGCAAAATAAGTTGTTTGGCTTACTACAGTGAACACTAATATGTCTTTTGGAAATTCGTTGCTTGTCATCGGTGAAAGGGATGGATCATTTCCTTTCATCTAAGGCAGCATGAAGGCAGCTTGAACATGGAAAATTCCCCTAACCTCCAAGTCAAGATCCATATGTATGATATCGTTTACTTTTGACATCAATAACCAAATCTGCAGCACGATTCCAACCAATGGAATAGAATCCAAGAAAAAAAAGAGTGGAATAGAATTCTGTTTCATCCATTTTTCCCCACATCTTGCCATTTCTCCATTTCCCCGAGGTTTGTTTTCACGTTCTCGCCTCCCGAAAACCATTCAATTCAGCAGTGGTGCCAGCCAGTCGTACCCACAATTCATTAGACCTTGGTTGAGGTGAAATCACTCAGCCTATGTGAAACTACATGATGAGTTGATGATCACAAACAAGTGGCAAATAAGTAAGTGAAATAATGAATAGGTAATCTAGGTAAACATCAAGGTTATTGTTATTATCCTCAATCTCAACCACATTTTAAAATGATGCCACACAATCTGAAAAGGATCTTGGTTCGATGCCACACAGTCTGCAAAGTATCTTGAATCTTGGTTCATCTGTCTGTTGGGTAGGTACAGAAAGCGTCACTTTTCTCATCTCCCAAAACATGTTCCTTTACAAAGACATCCAGAGTATCAAGGTCCGATCCCCAACAAACACCCTTCCAACATCATTTTGCAACTAGAATCAAAAGATTGTTTTAACTTTGACCAATTTTGTTTAGACTCCAACTTTCCCCACTTCAGAAACCTCATGTTCTTTTTTCCACGTGTTTTGAAAATCATGGGTTTTCACCATGTCACTCATAGGCTCGACAACTTCCATGTTGAGACCATCCAAGGGCAGCCCATTGTTCTCGTCGTTTCAACGTCCATAGGCAGCAATCTCCCAACATGCTACCAACATCCACGACCTGTGCATGGAAAGGCCATGAGATTCCTATACATGGAATGGCCCTTATTTAAATAACCACGGCCGTTATATCAAAAACAAAACCATAGTGGCCCTTTTTGTGGGTGATTTCTACATTAGTTCCTTATAACCAAGGGTAATATCATGTAATATCACAGCACAAAAGCAATGACTCAATACAAAACAATAACCCGGTTGTTGGATCTTGGTGTTTCACAGCTCTTTCACTTGGATCTGGGTGAAATCTGGATTCATCGATACAAGAAGCTGATAACATCTTCTCTGATCCTTGTCATCTCTGACTGTTTCCGACTCATGAGGATTACTATATTATCAAACCCATATGGAATCCATATTCTTTGAGGAGTGTGAGATTCCCTGTATCAGTTTCATCATTTATCCCAATTTCCACTTTCCCCATGTCGGTGGGGCACCTGAATCCGTCGGTTGGGCACAAACTCCACCAACGTATCGAAGGCGTTCTGCCAACATGTCAGGCCATCACCAAAACGGATCAGGACAGGAGAGATTGACTCTTCCAGCCATGGTTGAAAGGTGTTTCAAGGTACCGATGTTTGAAGCAGTCAGTCATCTATGAACCTAAAATCACATGTCAAGGTCTGTGAAGAGTTTGAGAAATATGTATACAAATATATACAGTATATATACAAAAATCAAATATTTTGTTTGAAAAAGAAAGACAGAAAGTCAAAAAAGTTTGTCAGTCATTTAAAAAGTGATGATGGGTGATTGAATGCTGATTGAAAACCCATTGCCGGCCCTTCAAAACTGATCATTGTTTTGCACTGGTCTATCTACATGGATCAGTTTGTGGGGTGGTGATTCTTCTCAGGGGGTACGACCTGAGCCTGCTCCTTTTTCGTGGCATTGCCGATATGGTGAAACTTGATGTCGAATTGAGTTCAATATGTACGGAATTGCATCTTGCATCCGAAAAAAAAAAAAACTCATTTCCAGCATAATTTACAAGTCAGCTGTAAACAAATGGCTACAAGCACTTTGCGTTGGAAGCTTTAAGTCACAAGTGAGTTTCTCAAGAGTTGAGAAAAAACTCCAACTGAACCACAGCGAGTTTGGATGGCTATGTTCAGGCTCTTTTGTGGAAGGGAACTTTCTCAGAATCGTTGGGATTTCCAGAAAAGACCCAAGAGACAAGTTCACTGAAACTGATCCGATTGTTGTGATTCCTCGGCACCGATTTTTGTTGATGACAAAATGCAGGTGGGAAAAACAAGAGACTGAACGGTTCATGAGAAGATAATTTGTGGACAAATTACATGACATAGGATTTCTAATGCCAATGGATTTTTTCACCAATGGAAATCGATAAGTTCAACAAATTTCGAAAGCTGAGAACCTGGTTCACTGCAAAACAGGCTGGATGGTTTGCCAGCCATTTTGAGCCATTTTGGGGGTTCAAGGAGAACATGTTTTTCCTTTTCAAACTTCATGATAGCAACATCCCTTCACAAACTCCCTTCCAAAACAAAAAAAAAAAACGTCATGTGTTTGATAAATGTCTCCAAGTCACTTATCCACCTTCTTAAAAATAGTTTCAATCTCATTGTCCTTCATGCTGGGTTTTCCAGCCCTCAGTAGTTTCTTCACTTCGCTGAGATCCAATTCACCATCAGAGTTGAGGTCAAAGGCAGCAAAGCTTCGTCTCAACTGATCCGTGTTGGGCTTACCCAACGCCGCGGCCAAACGTTCGCGGCGTATGCGGGCAGCGACCACTTCAGGTGTTTCGTCTTCGTCATCCATGGCAGGAACTTCCATGGGATGATCCTCCTTGAGCTGACGAGTATCTGTCTCCTTGGATCTCCATTGAAATCAGTTGATGATGTTTCAAAAAAGACAACAAGAAACTGATGGTGAAAAAAGGCTTGAAACAAATAGTGTATAGATTTTACAATAATTATACATAGATAATGATGATGATTAATGTACGTATAGACTGGTATAGATATCAAAGGTTGACCTCCAAAAGAAAGTGCTCATCACAACTGGTCCAGAGTCGAGCTGTTTGTGTTCACCAAACCAGCCGAGGACAGGTTCCTTCTTCTCTTCCGTTGCATAATCCACCCGAAACGCCATGGCTCGGTGGGTGGCTGTATACTAAAAGGTCTTACAGGGACCTGAAAGAAGTCAAGAAATATACATTTGTAATATATAATATATGTAATTATATATAAGATATATTGAGCAATCCAATTCCATCAGATTTTCATACTATATCAGCACTACTACTGGCACACACTACACATTCGATTGAAATCAAATTTGAGTATGAAGCGACTTTTCATTGAGCTTATCAACAATAGCATGTTGGAAATTCATTTCAGGTTTGAATATGTTCAACAACGTTTTCATGAAGATGCTCCTGATCCCAGGAGAAAGGGCTTTAAGAGTCCAGAAACAGTGCTGTCACTTTACTCCGTCACCTGCTGGCTTTCCAACTGAAGATTTGAGATACTTCCGACATGTAAATTCTTGGCCGCAGGGGGTCTGGTTTACATAGGAGGGGGTTGAGCCTAATGTAAATATATATACAATGGCCCGGCTTCGCATGGAAATCTTCAAATATTATTAGCTCAATTCGAAACGAGTTCATGTGTGCATGATGAGTTCGTGCGGGACCACTTTTCAAAACATGAAAAAATCTCCTGAAAGCAATGTCCATCCATATCCGTTCAAGTTGAACAACAGGCAGAAAGTGTCTACAGATGCCTACTACATTATATTCTTTCATTCTTAGAAAATCTCTGTGTGGGGATTTGTTACATTGCAAATGCATATCGATGGCTTTAGAGGAAACTACATAGAAGATACAAGTCTTGACCTGTTGGATTCTACATCTTTCTTCAAACACATCGCTCGCTAGAGACTTCACTCTCACACCTTTTGTCTGGTGTTTCAGTGGAAAGCCTAGCCACCAGGCAAGCAGCTTATCTTCGTTTCAGGGAGCCACTAAAGGCACACCTTGAAATTTCTCTGACTTCTTATATATCTTCACCTTACCCCGCAATATCTTGGTAATCTTTTGTTATTTTCCCCAAAAATCTTAAGATCAACAACAACCCTTCCACCATTGACCCAACAGGGGACACCCAACGAGGTCCCCCCATGGGCCTGGAAGATGAGATTGCAATGAGGTCGTTTCATGGAACGGATGTTATCTCCCACAAAGCCAAAGGTCTGTGGTCGACGTCCTCGTGGAACCACCAATTTGCCTCATGGGAACAATGTTTTTTTTGGGGGGGGAATGTAAGGATGCAGTTGGTGGTGGTTGGTTGTTGGTTGTTGGTTGTTGGTTGTTGTTGTTGTTTTCCTAAAGGTATGTTGCAAGTATGAAAGTAGCAGAAGTCGAATCAAAATTCATGTGTGTAACATGAAGAATAGAGTTTGTTTTTCAACAAATAAGCTTGTGTGGAAAAAACAGATATTCAAATCTCCACAACTACCAAGAGCCATCCATGAATGAAGTTTCAGTTTTCCACCACTTCATTCTTTAACAACCACAAGTGAATTTGTGTTGACTTCCAGGGTGGTTTTCTTGGGAAGCTTCCGAGCCTGTGCTTTCAGGCAAATTTTGAAGCCACCACCATTGTTGTTTGAACCACCACAAACTTTGCTGAAGCCGCGATGGTGAAATCTGCACCCGCACCTGGGATTTTTGTTGGGATGTTTTTTTCTAACGAGAAGATATCTCAGTCATAGAAACACACACAAGACACTGAATTTCGAACAAGTGTACCAGGTGGGTGGAACCTGTCCTAAGATCCTGGTGAATCTCGAAAAAAAATCTCCAAGGTCTCAAAGTTCATGGAATAAAAATCCTCACTCCAAGGCACCTCTGCAGGTGTTTGCAACCAATCCACCGTCTGAAAAAGTGGCCATGGCCACTTTAGTAACCTCAATGACAAAACACAATGATACACATGGTAAAAGTAAGGCATTCCAAGATTCAATATTTCAGCTCTCTTATCATGACATGTTGGCTCCAACTGTTATGTTTTTTGATGTTTTTGCCTTTGTGGTCCCAAGAAACTCCATGAAGCTCTCCATAGGACCTCGACAACTGCGAAGATCACTCTGGGCGATGCGGAGGAAGTCCTGTCCATCCATCAGTTCTGGTCATGGTATAAGTATATGCATTGCACAACTTGACCAAGATCTGATGATAACTGTAAAAAGATGTAAAAGTTGAAAGGTTTCCAACATTTGAAAAGTGGTGTTTTGGGATGTGTTTTGGAGAAGTGAATGTCATTTGGGGAAACCTTTTCCCCAAACAAAATGATCAGTTCCCCACCTCCACGGGTAAAGGCATCCCCAAACTCCTCAATTTGCAGCAGGGCGTTTTTTGAGTCACTGGAGTGATCCAGGTGGGGTTTCACATGGAATCTATGGGAGTCTCATCATAAGGGGCTATGATGGCTATCATCATCAACCTCTTAATGCAGGGTAGTATAATGGCTATGAAGTTGGATCAAACATGAATCAACTCACCTCCCATCTGATGTGAAAGTAGATATTCCTATTTCAATTCTTCCTTTGCAATGCTATTGAAGTAGACAGATCCAAGGACTTAATCTGAATCTAAGTGCATTTGACAGCTTGGCAATTTTCGCAATTGTGTAACAGCTTCACAACTTCATTTCAGTTACATCTCTGCAAAACGACCCTGTGCTCTACCTTGACTTTTCCTGCCATCCTCTGCAAAATCACCATCATCATCATCACCATCACCACCATCATCATCACCACCGTTTTTTTGGGTCAAGTTAGATTGTATAAGATCACAAACATCCCAACATCCCAACGTCCCAATGTCCCTATCCTTGCACCATCCGCCAGCATGAAGGTGCTCAGCACCATTGGTGGCCAACACCGCCTTTGTCGTTCCGTCGCCAGCTGCAACCAACGGCGATAGCGCAACATGTCAGGACCCAGGTAAGAAGAAACCTGCCGAAATCAAGCCCAACATGCTGGGAATTTCCATGAGGTTTTTTAAATGGGGGTTGGAAAAAATAATTGGATCAGCTCAAAGTTCTGAGATGATGTTATTTTGATACCACAAGGCTACAAGGTCACATTGATTTTCTGCCTACACAAGCTCCAAATGCCCACACTCCTATTGTATGAAGGTCTATTTTTTGTTCAGTTCCCAAGCCCTGATCCCAAACTTCGGCCATACGTATATAGGTCTGGAACAAGCAGTGAAAACAACAACGGGATGACCTCCTCCTCCAAGCTTTGGGGTCGCAAGACTTGCGCCAAATCCTGCCTGGGTTTGGATCAAAAAAGCAAACCAGTCTGGTTGGATCACATCAGTACTTCAAATCTTCTAGAAACCCAGCAAATCTTGAAAACATATTACAAATTTCAGAAGGTCAAACCTAGAATCTACTCACATGATTCATGATTCATGATCCTAGTTGCCGTTCACTTGCAAAAGTGTTCAACAAGATAAACCTCCCCGTTCAGAAGGTCCTAAAATCTTTCAAGTCATCATCGACTACTTCGAACTTGTTCCCGGTGATCAATGTCGCTAGGGACGCCAGGATTGCAAAAATGGGCCAGCCGCTATTGAGAATGTCCTGGATGAGAGCAGTTTACTTTTGAGGATCTTGAAGGACATACTGACAAGAGTTTCAAAATCAAAACCATCCTGCTGACTTTGGAATCTCAGAACATTTCGGAACACAATCCCTCTCTCTCTCTCATACTATCAGGGCATTTCTCCTATCTCTTCAATTTCAAACCATTTGGACAAGACGTACTTTGAATTTGACAAAAACTATGTATGAGGAGGAAACAGAGAACAAGATCCATCCAAGGAGCGATCCAAAGGCTTTCATGCTGCTAACCAAACCACAAATCAAAATGAAGGAAAAAAGATGTGTCCAAATCTCATACAAACATCTTCCAAGTATCTTCTGAATGACCCTCTTTTCCAACAATCTCCAGAACCAAAAGCTGAACACCACAAGCAAAGCTGATTTGAGGTGCCTGCCAAGTAATGTCATTCTCCAAGAAGAGCAGGGAGTCAATCTTCCCCCTCGGATGGTAGCAGAATTGCCATAGGAATTGGCTCAAGAATCTTGGCCCTTGGCAAACCATAGGTAGCAATGATGGTACAATAACAGCTAAAAATTCAGAAATTGGAGTGGGAAGCTAAATCTCGAGCAAAGAAGCAAGGTGTCCCACAAACTGTAGGTCACCAAATTTCGAGTTGCCTCAGAAATCAGTCTTCAGGATCTATGATTCCAGTGTGAAAATCCACACTTCTGAAAGGCTTAAGGGGTTGGAGACAGAAGAAATGTATAGTTCAATATAGTTCATGAAATTTTGCAGTGAAACAAAATTCTATCAACTATCTCCGGAGTGATCTCAAGTTCAACTCCCCATCATGTTGGGTGAATCATCCAAGATCTGAAACGGCAGGTGGCTTTGGGGGGGGTGAATTTCCTGTACTTAACCCTACCAAAAAAACGGAAAAAAACACGTCTTGTTGGGAATTCCTCTACTAAACCACTAATTTGGTATATATGACATCAACAGGTCCATGCCAGCATCTTTCCAGATCCATCCAGCTCCAACCCCTGGTGAGGCACCTCCGGTCTTTCCAGCTTAAGGGTTTGCAGTAAGTCCTGGTGGACCAACAAAGAGATGGCCATGTTGAGGAAGGAAAATAAAACACTGAATCTCATCCCAAGTTGCATCATAGTTGCTAATCTTCATAGGGAATCTTTGTAGGAAATCATACTGTAGCTGCTAATCATCTTGATGGTATTTGTAGCTCCTTATAGTCCCAAATAGGCATTGCTCATGCAGGAAATCTCCAATATCTTGAAATGATCCAAGCTGAAATTATATTATATAACATTTCACCTCGAAAACCCCATCCCCGAAGGCATCCTTTCCGGCAGTCAACATCACAGCGCTGCGCAGGGTGACCTCTAGCTGCTAAGATCGCCTACCCCATCCTGTCCCCAACATCTTTCAGTCTCAAGTCTTGAAACCAAAAAAGTATAGTAAAGATATACTACAAATGCATGGTCATGAAACAGATAAGTGAGGGAGGTTTTTTTTTTGGTAATTTAACGGAGATTCAAGATTTGTGAAACTTCAAATCCAGAACTAACAATAGCCTAAAAATTCCCAAGTTTGTTTTCAAAAGCACGAAAAAGACCAACGGCTTTTTTGGATTCAACTGCGGATCCAAGTCGCCTCACCAATCGGACATTGCGCACATTGGAGACTGTGACATGGTGGAGTTCCTTCACCCGAAAAATAGCTGCTCCTCACCAATGAACCATGCACAAGGGAATGTGGTAATCTCTGGTGGGTCTGGTTTTGATGTAAATTTATAAGATCTCAACATAAAAGAAACATCCATCCATGATTCATGATCCAAGACATCAGGAACATCTTATCTAGCTTTCTTCTGAATGAACATGTGCAAAATGACAATAGAAATCCTCTCAAAACGATTTGTTTGATAATATCCACATCATCCATCTCTTCAACCTCTTGTTTCCTGGATCTAACTCTTTCTTGTTCCAACAACCTCCTCCCAAAAAACATCTGCTCGGAACTTGTGGAACGAAACACGCGCAACCCCTTTGATGCGAACGTCCCCAACCCTGCCCAAAACCCGCCTGGTCAATGCCGCGTGCTCCGTCAAGGACCACCCGGCCGACAAGGAAGGCCGAAGCAAGGCCTGACGAGCCGCACGCACCTCAAGGGGCCAGGCCTGGGAGGCTAGCGGGAGGATGAGTTGTGGAGGTATGACTGTAGTTATGTGTGATGAAATGATAGTAATCATAGAACCTATACTAATCATGTAAAAATATAGAGGAATCATACTATAGCATATAGCAGGTAATGATGTTCTGAAAACACCGATTTCCCTATGACTGGATTAAAAGAAAGCTGCCCCACCTCGTCTGTCAATATCCGAATATGTTGTTGCAAATTCTCTCGCAAGTCTTCCCAGCGTCTCACTCGGCTGGTCATGGGGCAATAGAAGCCTCAAAACGCGTCATCCGCCAAACAAACATATGAGCGACGGCTTTTATTAATCATATTTTGAAAGGCCGCATGTGTTTCAGTTACTCCCTACCTCGTTCAATTAACTTTTAGTCTTGAAGCATGTTCTTGGAAAAATGGTGACCTCGTTTTCCAGTGCTTGTCTTTTTTCCCAATTGTCTGATGAGTCCGAAGAAGAAGTGGAGGATGACGGAGCACTACAAACATACAATACTCGAGACATGTATGGGGATAGATGACCCTTATGTCAAGAAACCTCGTTGGCGAAGAAAATGAAACGCCATCTCAAAAATGATAAAAAAACGGACTAGCTGAAGGGATGGTCACCAGGAAGCTGTGTGTGGAGGTTTTGGACCTCGTTTTGACCTCGTTTCAGACCTCGTTTTTTTTCAGCACCAACCGTCTCAAAAGTCCAAATCACTGACATGTTGTTACTTAGTACCTCGTTTTTCAGTTACCCCCTACAGTACCTCGTTCCCATAGGCAAGGTGGATTTGAAAAAAACATGTTTCCATCCACAAGCTATTCCTTTCTTTTCCAAATAAAGGCGGCTGCTCATATGTTTAGCCATGTTCTTGATTCACATAGCATATCCAAAGTTGCAGTCATTTCCCCAAAACATTGCTCCAAGTGTCTCAATGCAGTGCATTGTAACCAATCGTGGCGCGTCGCAGGCAGCGCCATGCAACATCACTGTTGAAGTCGTGGCAGCTTTGGCCACTGTGAAGGGGTCGGTTTCTGAGAAACCTTCCGAACTTGTGGAACTTGGGTTGGTAGGGTTGCTGTTTCAGAGGGTGGTGAGTGTGAGGATTCTTGGGTGACTCAACATAGCTTATCAGAGCTTCATATCAAGCGAACAGAATTATATAAATACTTCGAGAATGTCTTTAGGTATGTTTCATCCAAAGTTTGATTTCAAAGGCTGTAGGTATCACAACGTACAGACTTTCCTTAGGTTGTGCTTGACATGGTACCTTGCAGCTTGACCATGCCTGCAATCTTTGTGAAGTGCCTTACTACAACCTAACAAGAGCCAAATGGCTAACTTGATTTGACAATGTGGCTGGGGCCACTCACAGGTGCGTCTCGGAGTCTATCGCAGCACATTCGAACATTCTTGGAATCCCAAGTGTTTTAACACGAGAGGACGTCTTCATGGAGACATGCTGGTAATCTGGTTTAAAAAAATACCTATACAAGGTCATAATGAGTCGTGGTAGATCACGGCATTTCACGACCTTTTTTTCGGATGCCATTCTGTCAGCACTTTCCTCGCGATCACCCAAGACCCTGGTGGTGGTTCCCCAATCTCGGGCCCCAGATCCAACATGTCTGTACAGGGCGTGCAGAAGGCACCAGAAGAGTTGGCCAATGTTGGCCAACGGCATATATAGTCATGTCAATCCTGAATAAGTGCTTACTGGATGCTGAAAAATAGGAAGGACGAGTTGTATCCTAGAAGCTCTTCAGAGGGATTAATTACAAATCTTTCAAATCCCCACAACGTGTGTTGAATAGAATCATGGTAGTATATAGCAGTACAGATTCACTATCTCATATGTTCATGCAGCATCATATTTATTCAGGAATCAATTGATAAAAAGATCTGATCATTTTCCTTGACGCATGGCCTTTGATTCCTCTGGGTGCAATGCACTGTGCCCACGACATGCACGGCGCCTTGTGAGCTCTTCAGGTCCCTGGCAGCGCAAAGCAGCAAACATGTCACGATGTCACGCGAAGGTGTCCCTCCAAAAATCCCACCAACAGACTCATCTTTTTCGGTTTCTGAGTCATTAAAGAATAAAGATATAGATATAGATCGATAATCAAATAGCAACAAACTCTCCAAAAATAATTTTAGAAAAACACGATCCACATATCGAATCTACACTGAAATTAGAAACTGAAGTGATGAACAACATGAGAGTATAAGTCTACTATTTTGTAGAGTTTCACCATGTCACAATCCCCACCCTCCAGACCCAGAGATGTGAGGTGAGTGACCTCATGGCATCGAATTCAGATGAGATACGAAGTCACCAAACTTCTTCCTCACATTTCAGGCGTTTCCGGCGTTTCACCCAATGAGGTCCAGGTTACAGGTTTTCGGGTCTCAAAGTTAGGTAACCCTCCGACATGTTTCATTGCTGAAGATGATGGGGAAGACTATTGCACAAACCATGCAATGAAAGATATGAAAAAAGTCCGAACCATGGGAACGAGGATCTGAACTTCTGAACCGTTGATTGTTACATCATCATACTTCTTGAACGGCTAAGGTTGATGTTTCGCCCCAAGTGGACTTATCATTCCCAATATCCTCTGGTGACATTTCCTGGGAAAGTTTCTGTGGTTGATATCATATCTTATGTAAGATATCAAAAATAACTCCCAAAAATTTAATCCAAAATCCAAATCATAATAAAGTCTTCCTTTTCCACTTTCCCTCTATATTGGGCCCTTGGATCACATCGCTCGTGACAGTATCTTTGTATCGTTGTGCCATGTCGCCTATGCTGTCCTCGATCTCCGGGTGCTCCTGAGTCAACACCGAAGGGGTCGGAGGATCTGCCCCCAGTTGGTCAGCTGGTTTTTGGAATGACTCATGGGGAACAAAGGCTCCTGTGTTCCAAAAATATGGAGCTACAGAAACCTGTCGAGATAAGGGGTAGCTTTTCCTTCCGAAGATTTACAACACTTGTATAGTGTAAACATGAAGTGTTGAAGATACCATTCCGAAGAAGTGGTTAGAATAGTTTCACTAAAACAACGCTTGGTGTTCTATCTTCAAACACGAACCGTTCTACATCATTCAACCAAATTTCCAGTTTAGCCTCTCCAAATTTCAAGTAAACCAATGACCTTGGGTATTTACTTCCCAGTCCTGCGGCACCTCTGCCCAAGGGGCCCAAAAGGAGACACGTGCCTCCCACGTCGGAAGAAATGAAGAACGAATGCAGCCGGAGGACGTCAGGTTGTTCATTTCCAAAACATCAAAACATCCCCAAAAATAGTGGGAAGAACAGTGAGAAATCAACACGTACAATAATGACTGAAAATCGCAACCTCCTCCGCAATAACCTCAGCATCTTCCGATTTTTTTCAGCATCCATGAACGGCCAAATGTCTCGGGTTGGGATGGCACGTTCCACGAGCTGAAAAGAGGCAACTGCAAAAATGAGGTTCAGAGGCCAAGTTGCTGGAGACGTGAACTTGTTAGATCAAACCATGACATCCCAATCAAACCAAGATTCCCAAATCTCATCTATTATAATCTACTACAATCCCTTCCTAAACAACAAAGGGCACCTAAACAACAAAGAGCATAACACGAAATGAATCGTAATGAGCGATGAGATCATTCTTTTCAAAACTCAAATTCTGTTCCTTTCAACTATTCAAATGATACGCTTCAAGCCCCAAAACCTCAATTGCTGAAGCCTCAAACCTCGCTGTCGAGGTGCTATCTATACATGCCATGCAAACGGAACTTCGCAGGAGCTGTGTGGAAGACATGTCGGCACGGCAGCCCGCAGCATCAGTTCATGCCTCCACCCTACGGGGCCCATAAGATTCATCAGGTAACGAAGTTTGTTGGGGAAATTTCGGATGCCAGAGAATGGCTTATAGCATCTTATAGTCCAAGTGCAGGGTTGAGGGGTTGATGCTGAGCGCATGCACAACACATCCACCAAGTTCACATGGTGAGTGGATCAAAGCAGCACATGACGGCACTTCGGCCCGTGCACACTGCAGTCTTCAGCGTCAGGCGATGACAACTCAAGTGTCACTAGTGAGGAATACGTTTTGGAGATAAGGAAACGATTTCAGTGGTGATGTCTCATCCTGCAAGTCTCATTCATTTTGCCAGATGCTGAGGAATGCACGAACACTCACCATGCTCGCTTCAAAAATAGCAAATCCCTACTGCTCCAATTTCTGGCGGACCAGTTTAGCACACTGTGTCAACTTTGCATCTTGGAAGGTTCCCCACAAAGGATCGAATAAAATATTCTGATTCATCCGGGAAATGCAAATGATGTCAGTGAGGTATGACGGCGTCCGACATCATGCTAGTTTAACCCAACAAAAAAGTAATGTGTACGTGCGTGTATACATATATCAAAAATCGAGATAATATGTGCATGAATTTTACTATACATGTTCACGCCCGGGGACGGCATGTATTTATTCGGGGAACCTCCTTCCCAGTGCGCAGCTTCAATCCGTTAGGTATCCCTCAGTGTCAGGAATACTGAGATGATCATCCTTACGCCCACGACAAGCCCGACGTCCACCCCGATGACGTTTGACCATCTTGTGACCATACGATTGCATCGTAGGTGGCACACTGAAGGCTTCCACTGGCCTTGTGAGTGAGGTTGGCGGCTCAAACAGGAGTAGGCAATCAAGATAAAGATTTCAAGAATGGCCATGCATCCAGGAGGATTTTTTGGTGGAAATGTGTACCGTTGTTTTAGTTGCTTGCTTCTGACTTGTGAAAGGCTATCATGCATGCATTAGAAGCACAGGGCAATGCAAAGTCGGAGAAGATTTGCAGCCATCTCATCCGGTCTCTGTACAAAGATGTGTTGGACGGTCTCAGCACACTCCCCAAAAAACAAATAGATCGAAAAACTTCATAAATCTTGTACGTGCAAGCAGCTTGTCTGGGGAGAATCCAATCTTCAAGACCTCAGCTGCTTCCAACACCGATACACTCTGTAAAATAGAGGTCATAAACCCTTCCACAATGTGGGTGGTTGGAAAGTTGTGTAAGTTTAGCTACATTCTATAGATATAGTATAAGTATAAGTGTAACTGATATAACTTAAGTGTAACTTATAGCAATGGCACCAACCATTCCATCCTCAGAATCTCTTCAAAAAGCCAAGAAACTTCGAATGTTGCAGGATCAGAATAGACATGGGTCAGACTTTCAGGCTGATTGTCAACCATAACCAGATCTCCAACTCTCAGCTTATACGCAGGAACCTGCCAACGTTTTTGGATGACCGGCGGAAAAAGAAACAAGGTGCAAAGCCAAGTATTAGAGTGCTTGAAGCGTGGGAAGTGCTAACTCGTGCAAGGATGAATTGCTACATCTTACAAATCTAAATGAAGCCAATGAAGCCTAGCGAAACACACAGTCCCTGCTGGCTGGCGTTGACAACACCTTATCCTCCTGGAATCGAAATCCAAAGGGCAATCAATCCTTAAGGGTAATCCATCCTTTATAAGGGTCTTGAGTCTCAATGATGAAACACGATTTCTTTGGCCACCATTCAGCCGCCTGTCTCTTCTCCCCCTCATGGGTCACGTTGACCACACGGTGCAATGCCGTGACTTCCAACCTGGAGTGTTGCCACCCCCAAGCTGGGAGAAACGACATGATATGCATCATTTGCAAATACTAGATAGATGACATCCAAACACCTGATGGTTGGGGAGGTAAGTAGGCAAAAATGTCATTAGAATATTTACAATAGAAAAAATAAATGTATATATATATATGATAATAAATACTCCATGTGTGTACATCTTTGCGTCGGTGCAATTTCTCGTTCATACCTGATCAAACCATCTTCTGTTGATGTTTGCTTTAGGTGCCTTTTTATGGGAAGTAAAAACTTTTACAAAACTCGCTATTTACTGTTTGCAGATTGTGGGTTGGAAAAGAAATTCTCAGAGTCCCAGAAACTTGGCTTTTTCGGTTTGCAGGACGACCTTCCCACGCTTCTCCGACACCTCTGGAAAATCGGCCACCTCCATGATGGATCCATCTGCCGCCAGGATTTTGGATCCTTTGCTAAGATCTTGACCACTCACGAAAACGCCACGCGGAGCCTACACACTCAGAATGAGAGGATGCTCTTTGATGACTTTTTGTTGGAATCCAAGACAGTTTTGATAAATCTGTGGTTACAGCTACATACTCTCACGGAACCCTGGAAAATTTTGTTGAAACATCATAAACATGCAGTTGAAGTTGAAGCAGTTCAATCAAACTATTAGTTCCAGCAGGGTTGTTCCAGCACATTCTGAAAAATTGATTGGATACTCTGATCCATTCAAAGGTGGAACAATCAGTTACTGTGGTTCTCTCCATGTCGGCAGGTTCCACTTTCACTTCCCAATCAGAAACTTCCGACGCCTTGAAGACAGCGTCCGTCATGAAGCAACGGCCAGAAATATCTGAAGCTTCTGTCATTGGCGTGCACACCTCCCACGAGCTGTCTGGCTGCGAGACATCTTCAGCATCACATTTCTCGCATTCATTGCAGAATTGTTCCACCTTGGACTTGAGGGACTCAGCTGTTGCAACGAGACTGTTGAACTTGAACTCTTTCTTCTTCAATTTTTCGTTCTCAAGCTGAAGTTGTTGCAACTGCGACGTGACTGCCTGTCTCTGAGATTCTTCTTGCTTCAAGCGCTCACATTCATGCGTCAGTTCTTGCACTTGCATTTGAAGTTCATCCTGTTTCATTCTGAACTTATCGCACTCAGACTGAATCTGCTGCATCTGCAATGCATGCTCCTGTCTCTTAGATTCTTCTTCCTTCAAGCGCTCAGATTCACTTTCCTCTTGCCTTTTTCTCAGGTGTCCGCACTCAAGCTGAAGTTGTCGCAACTGCGACGTGACCGCCTGTCTCTGAGATTCTTCTTGCTTCAAGCGCTCACATTCCTGTGTCAATTGTTGCACTTGAATGTGAAGCTCATTCTGCTTCGTTTTCAAGTTTGCCTTGGCGGCTGGTTTCTGATACCACCAACAAAAAAAACTGACTCTCAAAAAATCACAGGGGTTTCTCTCTTCATTCCAACGGTGGATCCAAATGTTTATCATTCAATTTTGGGAGTCAAAAACGCAAAATACCAAATGAGTTCAGTTCAAGCCACTTCTTGCAAACACCTGTCGTTCTCCTTCTGGGCCTCCTGTTCCAGTCGGGTCATCAAAGTGCTCGCACGAGCCTCCACGGCCTGGAGCATCGGCAGATCCTCGGATCCAAGGCACCACGACCCGAGGCTCAAGTACAGCAGCCACGGGGCGACCTGATGCCAATTCCGCCGGTCTTCTCCCTTCTTCACGGTCGGCTCGACCTTACCGATGGCACCCCGAAGAGCGCTGCGAGCTGCGGCGACCTGCTCCACGGTGACGTCGTCCAGGTCCATCTGTTGCATTTTCTCGTCGCTGGATTCCTTCAAAAAGCAGAGCAGGTCCAGCACGCTCTCCGGGGAGGAACCGTAACGCTTCAGGGATCTCCATGCCTTGCCCCAAAGGGACGACCAATTTGCCTCAACGACCCCTGCGGTTCTCACTGCCCGCTCCACCAGCTCCACGCACGCAAGATCCAAGGGTCTGTCCAGGAGGTCTTTCAGTGCTGGAACTTTAACTGACCAATCTTTCATAAACCTCGGTCGCGTTGGTTTGCTTGTGAGATATTGAGAAAACATGTTTTTCTTCTTGGGGCGACTCCGTCTTTCTGAAGTGTCAAGAAATCCCCTTCGGGCACCCCACTCACTGCACTCCATTTCCAAGACATCGTTGTTGAATCATCATGGAAGAAATTGCATACAGTAGACACAGACATGCAAATAGCACTTGGTGGTGAAATCATAAGGGAAGGAAGTGCCAAAAGTAAAACCCAGGAGGAACATAAGAAAGGATGAGAACTGTGCGAAGACATTGCCAGAATCCATAAATTACAGTAAGTACAATCACCGACATGCAGGGCTGTATGGTCTCAACATGTCTGTCCTGCTACTGACAAGACCTCATGGACTGATGCTGGCATGAGCCAACCATCTTGCTCATCCTAGCGCGCTCAGTTTCTATGTTGTTG
This sequence comes from Breviolum minutum Mf 1.05b.01, assembly GCA_000507305.1. Taxonomy (NCBI): domain Eukaryota; class Dinophyceae; order Suessiales; family Symbiodiniaceae; genus Breviolum; species Breviolum minutum. The sequence continues at coordinate 411,777 of DF239020.1, forward strand.
ATCGCAATCATTTTCCTGTTAACAGCTTCAGCAGCTGATGTTTTCAGTGTGTTTCCACAGTAGACTTCTTGTATCACTCTCACCCCGTGATCAAACATTTCAGATTCCACGGCACATTAGCCACCCTGGGTTTTCAGCGACCATTGCATCCAGCCAACCGCTTCTACTGCTTCCAAGAGACTTTCGAAAACTTTCTTCCACTCCCACCATTTTCTGGGACGACCACTGCTGGTGCGGTGCCATGGCTGCAGTCAGCCAGCAAGATTCCAACACTCCAAGATCTTGAGGCGTCACGTCAAGACAGCTGCGATCATTATGCATCTTGAAATCAGATGTGGCTTCACAGAAACCTGAGAAATTTCATGGAAAAAAGGTGGCATAAACCGCTGCATCTACCAATTCCAAAGTCTATCAATCGCCATTCGTGAGCTTGGCACCTTCCAAAAACAGAAAGGAGGAAACAACGATCAGCCTATCTGCCTTTCACATCGCATGATTCCATTCCGCCCCACGCCGGTATCACCACACCGCAGAAGGCCACACCTCGCACTAATCCAGTCGCCTTCATCACACCCGGTCACTGTGGAGCCCCGAGGTGCGATAAAGCTGGCATCCTCGGCATAGAGGTGGTGCAGTTGAAGGCCAATCTATATACTCATCCGTCTTTGTTGGAATATGAAAACCCATGACTATCCGATATCTTCGATGGTGATGATGGTGATGAAATTCAAACATTTTCAAGAAAGATTGCGATTCGGCATGGAGCACCTATACCATCTTGTCCCCAATCTCTTTCAGTCTCAAGTCTCAAGTCTTGAAATCACAAAACTATGCCTGTTAAAATCTTGTTCAAACTAGACAACTTGGAGGTGCAACTGGGTGATTTTTGTTGAAAATTGGAGATTCTTGAAACATCAATTCTAATGAGATTGTCGCCCCCTACACCTCTCCGGAAAATTCATTCAAAACCTCAGGAAGTTGCCTCCTTTTCGTTGCTCCCGTTTGACCGAGTCGCCACGCAGACTCCGACAGATCGATGGAGTTCCCTTCACCTGAAAAAATAACAGCTGCTGAGATCGATGGACCGTGCTGGAGAATCGGGTAACCTCTGGGAAGGTCTGGTGGGTTGGGTTTTGATATGAAGTTGTAAATTAAAAACAATCTCAACATTGAAACAGATCCATCCATGATCACAGATTTATGGCCATGTTTCTCTCAATAAAGACAAATCCTTGCAAGACCATCTGTTGTTTGATGATCTTGTCCTACCCACATCCATCTCTTCAACCTCTCGTTTCCTGAAACTCTACTCTTTCCTGCTCCAAAAAGCTCCTCCCAAAAAAAAACTGCTCAAAACTTCTGGAACAGAACCCACACAACCCCTTTGTTGCGAAGGGCCCAAACCCTGCCCTAAACGTGCCTGGTCAATCCGTTCAGGACCACCCTCGAAGCACCTCAAGAGGCCAGGCCTGGGAAGCCAGGGAGGAGGAGATGTGGAAGGCGTCTTAACAAAAACATGGGGATAAAAATAAAACACTGAGATTGACAACAAATGATTTATGTCTAGATGAGGTATGACTGTAGTTATGATGAAATGATTAATATTCATGTAACCTATACTAATCATATAAACTGATGGAAAGTACAGTTGTGCCATAGTTTTGGATAAATGAACGTTTGAGATGCAAACGATGTTCATGTCATAGTCTATATAGCTGGTAATAATGCTCTGAAAGACCGACTTTCGTCTGACTGCATTGAAAGCAAGTTGCCCCACCTCGTCTGTCAATATCCGAATATGTTGCTGCAAATTCTCTCGCAAGTCTTCCCAGCGACTCACTCAGCGGGTGGGCCAATCGAAGCCTCAAAAATTCACACATCGACGCAATCTGGCAACCTGTGGAGGTCTTGGGAAGTTGGATAGCCAACGTCTACCACATCTACCTACACATTTTGTTTCGTTTGGATAGCCATGATAACCCAACATAGCCCAACGGTCCCCAACCCCAGAGCTTTTGATACTCAGATGGGAAGATTTAAAAAACTGATGCAAGGACTGGACCCCCTTCTCTGTTCGTTACAAAAAATGCAGATCTCTAACATCCTCTGAGACAAAAGTGTCATGTTGACGATGTCGGTCAAGGAATTGGTCGTCGCCAACGACCCAACAACAATTTGTTTTTCTGACATGTTTTTCATGCGTTGCTACGATTTATGCTCAACGCTTGAATTTCTACAGGTTGTACTGCGGTACGCTACGTACGTACCAATGTTCTTAATTCACATAGCTTATCGAAAGTTGCAGTCATTCCCTCAAAACACGGCGTTTCACTTGGTGCTCCAAGTGTCTCAATGCAGAGCTTTGTAGCCAATCGTGGCGCGTCGCCGGCAGCGCCATGCAACATCACTGTTGAAGTCGTGGCAGCTTTGGCCACTGTGAAGGGGTCGGTCTCTGAGAAAACTTGCCGAACTTGTTGCACTTGGGTTGGTAGGGTTGCTGTTGCAGTGGCTGGTGAGTGTCAGGATCCTTGGGTGACTCAGACTCAACATAGTTTAGATCATAGCTTCACATGGACGATGTCAAATGCTAGAGGTTTTGTTTGATAATTTTTCAATATTTTTCATCAAAGGGTTGATTTCAACGGCTGTAGGTATCACAACATAAAAACTTTCCTTAGGTTGTTCTTGACAGTACCGTGTAGCCTTACCATGTCTGCTGTATTCATGTGTTTGTAAAGTGTCTTACTACAACGCGCCAAGAGGCAAATGCTAATTTGCTTTGACAACGTGGCTGGGGCCACCCACATTCATCATAGTGCGTTCGAATATTCTTGGAATCCCAAGGCAAGAAGACGTTTCATGGAGACATGCCAGGAAAAGAAATACCTACAAGGTCATAATGAGTCATGGTAGGTCATGGTCACGACCTTTTTTCGCAAGCCATTCGGCCAGGACTTTGCTCATGATCACCCAAGACCGTTCCGGTGGGCGTGGTGCAGGTTCCCCAATCTCGCGACCGAGATGTCAGATGTCTGTACAGGGCGTGCGAAAGGCACCGGAAGAGTTGGCCAATGTTGGTCACTTGCATCTAGCGATGTCAATCTTAAGTGTTTACTGGATGCTGAAAAACTTTAAGAATGAATGTTGTATGTTGTATTCTAGAAGCTGTTCAGAGGTATTACAAATCCCCAAAACATATGTTGAATAGAATCATCGTAGCAACAGTATAGATACACTGTTGCATATGTGGTAAACGAACATACGCTCTAGTTGCTCAGGCAGCATCATATCTATTCAGGAATCAATTGATCAAAATATCTGATGATTTGAATTGACGCATAGCCGCATAGCCTTTGATTCCTCTGGGTGCAATGCACTGAGCCCACAACATGCACGGCACATTGTGAGCTCTTCAGGTCCCTGGCAGCGCAAAGCAGTAAACATGACAAAATGTGACGGAAAGGTCTCTCTCCAAAAAACCGGACCAACAGACTCATCTTTTCGGAATTGCGAGTCTTGAAAGAAGAAATGGCAAGAAACTAACGCTCCGGAATCATTTTTCAACAAAATATCAACATATCCAATGTACAACTCAAATTGGAACCTGAAGTGACGAACGACATGAGAGCGTATCTACGTTGTTAATTTTGGATGATTTTGGCCCTCAACCATCTAACATTGATCATCAAACATCATGTCACCATTCCCACCCGATAGACCCAGAGATGTGAGGTGAGGGACCTCATGGCATCGAATTCAGATGGGATACGAAGTCACCAAACTTCCTCCTCACATTTCAGACGTTTCAGGCGTTTCACGGTTTCACCCAATGAGTTCAGGTTTTCGGTGAGGTCAACGAAGCACCGATGGATGAGTATGTGATGATATACTTTGGGTGCTATGAGATACTGTGAGGTACCGTGTTTCTCAAAGTCAAGTGACCCTCCGACATGTCTCTCGACATTTTGATTTTGGTTTTTGGACAGCGACATCTTGAGAAACAGATCATTTGAATGTCAAGAATTGCATATGGGATTTGTAGGGAAACTTGTGAAGAATCCCATCTTTCGATATCGTGAGAAAGGTTGCTGAAGATGAATATGTGGAAGACTATTGTGCAAACCATGAAAAATGGAACGGATGGAAGACATGGGAGACTTTCAGGCTTGGTACCCTAGGATCTCAACTGAATGGCCGAGGCCAAGGCCAAGGTGCTTTTTGGCTCCATTTCGACGTTTCATTTCCAATAACAACTCTCTGTGAAATTTTGTTGCAAAATATCCTTGGTTAATATCTTTGGTCAAAAATAATTCCCTCCCAAAAAAAAATAAATCATGCTGTCAAAGTTTTCTTTTCCACTTTTCCCCTTGTATTGAAAAATAAAACGTTATATAGTTATATTATATAGCTTCTAACTTTCATTTTAAGAAGATCCATCCTCCAAAAAGGAAAGAATGAGTCCTATTTCCAACCAGCCCTTCACCTGGACATCAAAACACATCGCTCCTGACGGTATCTTTGTATCGTTGCGCCATGTCGCCGAGGCTGTCCTCAATCTCCGGGTCCTCCGGCGTCAACACCGAAGGGTTCGGAGGATCTCCCCCCAGGTTGGGCATCACAAATGGTTTGACTCATGGGGAACAAAGGCTCCCGTGTTGTAAAAATATGAAGCTATATTTCGAATGCTATATAGAGATATTGGATGTTATTGGATTGTCGGTGATTGGGGTGACTTTCCCTCACAAAAGACTTTCAATAGTTCAGTAGTTGATAGTTGTTTACTGAAAGCATGAAGTGTTGAAGATAGCATTCCAAAGAAGTGGCTGGAGATATTTTAGGGAACAACCATTGGTGTTCTATCTTCCAAAAAAAACATGAACCGTTCAACATCCATCAACATCCTTGAACCAAACTTCCAGTTATCAGTTTATATACCATCTCCGAGCACCATCTGCCAGTTTTCGTCCCAAAAGACTTTCAATCGTTGATAGCTGATGATAGTTGCATATTGTATAGTGAAAACATGAAGTGTTGAAGATACCATTCCGAAGAAGGGATTAATTACAGCAGTTTCAGAAAACAACCACTGGTGTTTTATCTTCAGACAAGAACCGTTCAACATTCATTCAACCAAATTTCCAGTTTGCATCAGTTTACCATCTCCAAATTTCCTGTGAAGCCATGACCTTTGCTGATTTTCTTCCTCAACAATGGCCTTCCCCCGTCCTGCGGCACCTCGGCCCAAGGGGCCCAAAAGGACACACGTGCCTCCCAGGTCGGAAGGAACGAATGACGAATGCGACTGAAAAACCGGGAAAACAGTGAGAAATCACACATACAGCACTCGTGACTGAAAAAGTGCAACCTCCAGCTGAACGAACTCAACGACTTCTGACGTTTTTTAGCATCTGAACGGCCACGTGTGTTTGGCTTGAGCTGGCGCGATCCAGGAGCCGAAAAGAGGCAACCGCAAACATGAGGTTCAAAGGCCAAGTTACTGGAGACTTGAACTTGTTAGATCAAACAATGACGTCCTAGTCAAAACACAAGATTCCCTCATATCATCATGTTTGATCTATTTCAATTTAATTCAATTTCATTGGTAAAATGTGATGCGTGATGAGATCTTTTCAAAAAACACTTCAAATTCTGTTCCTTTCAACTTTTGACATGGTACACTTCAAGTCCCAAAACCTCAATTGCTGAAGCCTCAAGCCTCACTGTCGAGGTGCTATGTATCTAGATCTATACATGCCATGCAAACGGAACTTCGGAGCTGTGTGGAAAAGATGTCGGCACGGCAACCTGCAGCATCAGTTTATGCCTATATATAATCATCCTAATCCGCCCATAAGATTCCCTAGGCTTCAACGAAGCTCCTTGGAGAGACTACAGATACCAGAGAAAGGCTTATAGTCCAAGTGCGGGGTTAAGGGGTTGATGCTGAGCCGCATGCACGAGACATCCTCCAAGTTCACATGGTGACTGGATCAAAGCGGCACATGACGGCACTTCGGCCCGTGCACACTGCACTCTTCCGCGTCAGGCAATGTCAACCAAAGTGTCACCGGTGAGGAATGTGATTTGAAATATTTGGAAGATAAGGGAATGATTTCAGCGCTGATGTCTCATGCTGCCAGTACCATTCGTGTTGCCAGATGCTGAGGAATGCACAGACACTCACCATGCTCGCTCTAAGAATAGCACATCCCCCGACTGCTCCAATTTCTGGCGGACCAATTCAGCAAACTGCGTCAGCTTGGGGTGCATCCAGGAAATGCGGATGCGGATTCTGATGGTGTGCGCTTATCAAAACAAGTAGTGCGTTTATCTGTGTATATAAAATGAGTCTATAGTTATATACAATAAACATCAATAAACTATAGTCACAGTAAGACATTATAGTCTGTGCAGCAATTTTACCAATACGAGTACGTGTTCAACCCTGGAACAGCATGCATCCATTCCGGGAACCTCATTCTCAGTGCACAGCTTCAATCCGAGTAGTATCCCTGCGTGTCAGGAATACTGAGATCATCCTCACCCGCACGACGAGTCCCACGTCTACCGCGATGACATTTTGCAATCTTGTGACCGTGCGATTGGATCATCGGTGGCAGACTAAAGGCTTCCACTGGCCTTGTGAGTCAGGTTGGCAGCTCAAATTGTAGGCAATCAAGATCAGCATTGAAAATTTCAACAATGGCAATCCAGGATTGTTTTGTGGAAGTGTGCTGTGTCCTTTAAGTCGCGAAGTAGGCTAAGTGAGGCATATATCGAAATCAGCACTTCGAAAAAACAAGTAGATCGCAAATCTTCAAAGACTTTGCAATACTTTGTACATGCAAGCAGCTTGTCTGGAGAGAATCCAATCTTCAAGACCTCAGCTGCTTCCAACACCAAAAACTCACGACCGGTGAGTGATGCACACAGAAAAAGAGAGGTCATGAAACCTTTATGACCTTTCCAGCTAGCGGGTACTCAGTCTGAAAGCCTTTGTATAACTTGTAGCAATGGCACCAACCATTCCATCTTCAGAATCTCTTCAAAAAGCCAAGTAACATCAAATATCGCCGGATCAAAATCGACATGGGTCAGACTTTCAGTCTGATTGTCAACCATCACCAGATCTCCAACACTCAGCTTGAAGGCAGGAACCTGCCAACATTTTTTTGAGGGTTGAAGCCAGCGCAATGCTAATACGTGCAAGCATGAATTGCTACAATGCTAATGCATGAATTGCTACAACATGAAGCCAATGTGTCCCTGGTGGCTGCCGTTGACAAGACCTTATATCGACTCTTGCGGGGCTTGAAATCAAAAGGCAATCAATTGAAACCCAATTTCTTTGGCCATCATTCGGCCACCTGTCTCTTCTCCCCGTCATGGGTCACGTTGACCACTCGGTGATCTGCCGTGACTTCCAACCTAGAGTGTTGCGACTGCGACCCCCAAGCTAGGAGAAACGACATCACTGAATATGTACCATTTGCAAGTAGATGACATCCAAACACTTGATGATTGAGGAGTGAAGTAGGACAAGGTATTGTTACAACATAACATAAATGATCATAAATGCTCTATGAGTGTACGCCGTGTGTCGGTGCAATTTCTCGTTCATATCTGTTCAAATCATCTTCTGTTGATGTTTGCTTTAGGTGCCTTTTGGCAAAAAGAAACGCCATTTTTACAAAAATCGCGATTCACTGATTGCGTTTTGGAAAAAGATGGCTCAAAAGTCCCAGAAACTTGGCTTTTTCCGTTTGCAGGACGACCTTGCCACGCTTCTCTGACACCTCTGGAGGATGGGCCACCTCCACCATGGATCCATCTGCTGCCAGGATTTGGGATCCTCTGCGAAGATCGTGACCACTCACAAAACCGCCAAGCGCAGCCTGCACACTCAGAATGAAGGGATTATGTTTGATGATTTTTCTTGGAATCCAATGCACTGATGATATTTTTTGGTTACATGTCACAATGCACTACATCGAATCCCGGAAGCTTTGTTGAAACATGCATAAACAACATGCTGTACTGCACTCGCAGCTGAAGCAGTCCAATCAAACCCTTAGTTCCAGGAGTGTTCCAGCACATTCTAGAAAATTTGGTTGGATACTGATACTCTGATCCATTCAGAGGTGTAACAATGAGTTACTGTAGTTTCCTCCATGTTGGGAGGCTCCAGTTTCACTTCCTAAGCAGAAACTTCCGACGCCTTGAAGACAGCCTCCCTCATGAAGCAACGGCCAGCTGTGTCAATAGATATACCAGAACCATCTGTCATGAGCGTGCACAGCTCCCACGAGCTGTCTGGCTGCGAAGCATCTTCAGCGTCACATGTGTCGCATTCGTTGCAAAATTGTTCCACCTTGGACTTGAGGGAGTGAGCTGCTGCAACGAGACTTTTGAACTTGAACTCTTTCTTCTTCAATTTTTCGTTCTCGAGCTGGAGTTGTTGCAATTGCAATGTGAGTTCCTGTCTCTTGGATTCTTCCTTCAAGCGCTCACGTTCACTTTCCTCCTGCCTTTTTCTCAAGCTTTCGCACTCAGACTGCATCTCTTGCATCTGCAATGTGAGTGCCTGTCTCTTGGATTCTTCCTTCAAGCGCTCAGATTCACTTTCCTCCTGCTTTTTTCTCAAGCTTTCGCACTCAGACTGCATCTCTTGCATCTGCAATGTGAGTGCCTGTCTCTTGGATTCTTCCTTCAAGCGCTCAGATTCACTTTCCTCCTGCCTTTTTTTCAGGTGTTCGCACTCAAGCTGAAGTTGTTGCATCTGTACTGTGACTGCCTGTCTCTGAGATTCTTCTTCCTTCAAGGGTTGAAGTTCATCCTGCTTCCTCTTCGCGTTTGCCTGGGAGGTTGTTGTCTGATACCAACAACAAATCACAAACTCTCAAAAAAAATCGAAGCGTTACTCTCTTCATTCCAACGGAGGGTCAAAATCTCTATCATTTGGGGGGGCAACAACAAAATACCAATTGAGTTGAAGCCACGTGTTCCAGTCGGGTCATCAAAATGCTCGCACGAGCATCCACAGTTTGGAGCCTCAACAGATCCTCGGATCCAAGATACCACGATGCGCTCAAGTACCACAGCCATGGCGCACCCTGACTGCAATCCCATTCTTCTCCCAACTTCATGGCCAGCTCGACCTTACGGATGGCCGTCCGAAGAGCGCTGCAAGCCGCTGTCAAATGCTCCAGGGTGATGTCGTCCAGGTCCATCTTTTGCACCACCTCGTTGCTCGATTCGTCCAAAAAGCAGAGCAGGTCCAGCACGCGCTCTGGGGAGGAACCGTGACGCTTCAGGGATCTCCATGCATTGCCTCGAACGGACGACCAGTTTTCCTTAGCGACCCCTGCGGCTCTAATTGCCCACTCCACCAGCTCCACGCACCCAAGATCCAAGGGTCTGTCCAGGAGGTTTTTGATTACTGGTACTTGAACTGATTTCTCTTTCATCCACCTCGGATGCGTTGGTTGGCTTGTGAGGCAACAAAAAAACATGTTTTCTTCTTGGGGTCCATCTTTTTGAAGAAATCCCCTTCGGACAACCAACCCACTACACCCCAGTTCCGAGAAATCGTCGTCGAGCCATCATGGAAGAAATTGCATACAGTCTACACGTGCAAATGGCACTTGCTAATGAAATCCAAAGTAAAGAAAGTGCCAAAAGTAAAAGTCGCGAGGAACATGAGAAATGTGTAATTCTGGCAATGCCCAATACGTAAGTACAACCACCGACATGCAGTGTTGTATGGTCTCAACATGTCCGTCCTGCTACTGACAAGACCTCATGGACTGATGCCGGCATGAGCCAACAATCTTGCTCATCTTAGCACGCCTGTCATGTCTGTAACTGCCAACATCTGAGGTACAAGTCAAAACATGCTGGTTGCATTGGTACCTGCCATGTCTTTACTGACATGTCTTACTGCTCTGGTGCACTTACTCCAGTCTTAAGGGTTGCTGTTGAACGTTGGTCGGAGATGGTAGGAGACAATCTACTCAGCTATGTTCAGGTCAGGTGAATTTGTGGATTGACATGACTTGTCACCAGAATCGATCATCAAAGTCCTTTTCAGCTTATTGTCTGATGACATCGTGAAGCAAGAATAAGACAGAATTATGACGGTGAAGACCATCTTCATTGCAAGCTGCCAGTTTCTATTCATTTTGCCATCAACAGCTTCAGCAGCTGATATTTCCAGTATATTTCTGCAGTAGACTTCGTGTACCATTCTAACGTGAAGATCAGTTGTTTTCCATGGCACATTGGCGACCCAGGTTTTCAGCAGCCATTGCATCCAGTCAACCACTTTCAATGCTTCCAAGAAACCCTCGAAAGTCCTTTTGCACCATTTTGTGAGACAGCCACTGCTGGTGTGGTGCCATGGCTGCTTTGGGCCAGCAAGACTCCAAGACTCCAAGACTCCAAGATCTTGAGGCGTCACGTCAAGACAGCTGCGATCATTATGCATCTCAAAATAAGGTGTGGCTTCATAGAAACCTGAGAAATTTCATGAAAAGAGGCACCTCTCTCGGTACCAGAGGCACTGCATCTTCTACAAATTTCAACAGTCTATCAATCGCCATTCCAGAAACTAATAAGCTTGGATAAGCTTGGGACCTTGCAAAAACAGAAAGGTGGAAACAGCCATCAACCTTTCACATCGCATTGTTCCCCCACCCTCAGAAGCCACACCTCGCACTGAATCCAGTCGCCTTCATCGCGGCCGGTCACCGTGGAGCCCCAAGGTGCGATAAAGCTGGCATCCTCTGCAGAGGTGTGGTGCAGTTGAAGGCCATCTGTAGTCATCATGTTTTTGCCCGATCGATGATGATGAAGATTTTGTTGATGATGATGATGATGATGATGAGGCTGGTGAGGGTGGTGAGCAATGGTGAGCGTAGCGAGGGTGGCGATCCATGGTCAAAATTTCAAAAAAGGAAGGAGAAAATAATGACACTAAAACAAAAGGTTCCGCAAATGATCTGGGGAGAGAGGCTTTGTGGCGAACCCTGAACCCTTCGACATGGGCCTTTTGCCCTTGATGTTCAATCATCTTCAATGAGCAACCTTTCTAAAAAAAATCCATTGCCACCCATCATCTCCCTAAAATTGTTGCAAGGTTTCTCAAATTTTAAAATTTATCTGATTTCAAACACTAAAAACACAAAAATCTTCCACTTCCCATCTTAGAGGGCCAACTCAGAGATGTTGAAAAGTTACTGAAGTTGTTCTTTCCCAAAAAAAACAGTCAAGGCACTACATCTGTAGGACATTTGCTACGGCGATATGCTAAGCCACGGGTGGATGCTTGTAGGCGGTTTTCGACCTGGAATTTTGGTGTGATGGACCGGAAAATCTGGTGAAGGGGTCTGCAGAATACCAGATAAACACTGCAAATACCGGATAATTCCAAGAAAATGTACTGTGGGTCTTGGGGGGGGGACAATATCTATGTATATGTACGTATACAATCGTATACATATATTCCACGGGTGTAGTTCACAGGATGTTCGTGGAAACTTAGATAGTTTAGTAGATCAACTAGATAGCCGGATTTTGCACATGCAGTAGTGAGTGAGAATAAGATGGGACAACAGGGAAACAAACATAGTTGACAAGATAGGAACAGCACCACAAGATTTGAATGCACGTTGTGATATTTGTATCATGTATCTGTCTTGTATCTCAGAAAGGATCAGGAAAGATCATAAATCTGAAAGTGATACCGTACCAGAAATCACTGAAATTGTCCCATAAGCTTTCATGACTTGATGATTTTTGCCCCAAAAAACAAAACCTTCATCCATCTAAGTACATCCACCCTCAATGGAACTGTGGCCACTGACCCTGTAAATCTCCGGTGCCAATGGAATCAGCCTCAAATGGTCCCGATGTCAAAAAAACAAAAAGATTCAGCCATGATGAGTTGCCTCACTCTTCAACCTAGAAATGGCTTAGGCTTTGGGTGATTATCAACTGACCAGTTTTTTTGAAGTTGAAGCCTCACAGCTTTTTTGTTAGTCGTCCAAACTCTCAGCGAAGGTGAATTCAAATCCACTAAATCAGCAAAAACGTTTGTGCTTTTGAAGCAATTACGCATGTGTTGGCAGCTTTTTCGTTCCTTTTTCAACCTTCGGATGAATTTAGACTTCGGCAACTCTTTGGAAGCTTCAGTCTATTGAGAAACAATACAGAGGCTTGCATCGTCAAAAGAGTGAAGCCCAAAATGCTAGCAAGACACCAGGCACCGGAGAAACGAGTGATGCTTACCATCACAAATCCAATGACAGCAGCTGTGCTTACAAAAACATAAACATACACTCCAACTGAGCAAACTGCTCCTAAAACAATCTTCAAAACATGATGTGAAACGTTGGTTCTAATAGCTCGAAGGACTCGCAACATGATGGGATGAATGGTGGGATATCCCAACCAACATTCAATGGCAAAGCCCAAGAAGTTGCTAAGGATATACAGCATAGTTGAAGCATATCCCTCTCTCTTGGCGGATATAAAGCATGGTGCACCTTCACAACTCAATGTTACTGCCAAGGCATCAAAGGTCAATGGCAGAAATGAGACTGCACAAAGTTTCCAGGGGATATCTACTTCACTTCCAATGGCATTTAGGAGTCTTTCACGCATTGGCCCACGAACATAAGCATTGAAGAGTTGAAGGACTTCTTCTTCACTGGGATAACTCGTGATAGGTCGAATAGCTTTCATTTCCTCCTGAGTTCAACTGTTGAGAGATGAATCCACATACACAGCTACTGGGAGGGGTTCTCCAGCCGGACGTGCTTGTCTCAAGTGTTCGACATGCAAACTTGAATCAACATTGTAGTTCTTCTCCCTTGTGCACTTACCACATCTCCAACTCATGCCAGAAGTATATAGAAAAGACTATCTTATATATCATCTCACAAGACTATGATGTAATTTCATGTTGTGTCTCTTTAAAAAATATATTTCTCTGTCAAATATACGTATAGAAAAAAGAATATCTTATATATTTAATATACATCATCTCACCAGAATATTTTGGAACTTCATGTAATTTCCCTCAAAAAAATCATATCACACCTCTCCCACCTCTCAAATTTTCCACCCTTATCATCATCCCCCTTTGTTCCAACCCACCCCGGGTTGGTGTGCCCTGCCCTCCTCCGAGATCAACGGCGCCAAGGACGGTTCTCCCAGCTCCGCCACGTCGATGGCCACCACCAGGGGAGGCTCCAGCGCTTCGTCGAAGAGCTGTAGAAGCTGAGCTTCGATGAGGGACCTGTCATCATCAGTCGGGCCACCGGTTTTTTTTGTTTCTTCGGGGCAAAAATGGTGTTTTTTTTTTGGGGGGGGGGGGCATGGGAAAAAGAAACACAACCAGTTGGGAACAAAAAACAACAAGGTGTTTGTGTTATTTTGGGGGGGGGAGAGGGGGAAAACAAAAAACATATTGGTAAAGAGATGGTTTCTTGGTTGCCTTTTGATGAAGAATCTAAGAACTATGGAGATAGAGGAAGATCAAAGGAATATTGCTTCTTTGGTTAGGCTTCGAGAAAAGGATTTTCACTCAAAACTGGCGACTTTTGAGGGAGGCTTAAAGCTGCTTTCGTTGGTCTTAAGGGGGAAACGCCCATTATTGAGTGGTTGCCAGGTTGCTTCTGATATCTTTTGATGTGATTGTGGAACCATACTGTACGTATACATGTTTATTGATGATGTGCGGCGGAAGTAGGGAATGAGAGTTCATAAACTGAGATTCAGCCACCTTCATTCTATACCAAGATATCATTGGTTAGTTGTTTGGGATAAGTAGTTGAAGTGGAGATGTGACGCACTGATAAAGTGAGATGTGGTGAAGGGAAGCTAATGCATGGCAACATTTTGAAAAGTGACACTGGTTGGTGGTGCCATTGAGTGATGGTTTCGCTCAAATGTGGGAACCCAGTGGATCATATTGGCAAACGTGAGAATATCAAGATGTGGTTTGGGAGGTTCTGCTAGATTGAACTAGATTGATTGGTAAGCTTCGATTTCTCATGGATTTTTTCTCTTCCACACGACCCTGCCTATCACTTTCCAATTTACACTTGGCATTGCGAAAGTCGAAGCTGGCCATCCTCTCCAACAAGAGATTGTGAAATTGCAGCCTTCGAGAATGAACCAGAAAGCTTAAGATCACAGAACAAGCATAGACAACTCCTGGTCCAGTCCAGGTAGCCAAGGTCAGTATGAAAAAAGTCACCCTGGAATCTGTGACCTTTGTTGGAGGATCTGTTGCAGTAGCTGGTAGGTAGAATGTGATTGCAAGAACACCCAAACAATCCAAAGCTAGAGTGGATAATGTCCAAATAGGCAACCACAAAGGCATAAAGTGCATGGAATTGGGATCTGGAGAAGTCTTGGAAAAGACGGCGATTTCATAGTTGCACCATAATCTTTCCTTGGTGAAAGATTTTGGAGACTAGTGAAAACTGTCAACACTCCTTGTGGAAGATGCGTGTTTCCTGCCTTTTGTGGGAGAAAAAAGAAATCAAGTAAAGTTTACAAAAGGTTAAACCTTCAAAAAAAAACAGACAAGTTGCCAAGTAGTTATCATCGAGCAAAATGAGCATCTGTTTCGAGTTTGCAACAAAATGCGGTAATGCATCAAGTGCCTCGGCCTTCAACGCTGGATGTACCTGATTAACACAAATACGATCAAACCAAAAAGTCTTTCGGCAAAGTGTATGTCCAAAGAAATACACCAGGCAGAACACCGTCATTGGCCAATACACCAAAGCATAGGTCAAATAACTGCTGCCCACCATCGAGTCTGCTAGATGTACTATGCTACCCGCACGAAATAGCAGAATCAAGGCGGTTGAAATCCAGACAAATGTTGCCAATGCGACTGCCGTGTCAAAGTTCAAATATTGGCATAGGGCCAAGAATTTCATCCATGAAGGACAACCCCAAGAATGGCTGATAAAGATATCCACCTGATTGACATGAGGCAATGAATTATACAGACTTTCATCAGGACCGCTTTCGCATCGGGAGGCCAAGTCCATAGAAACCTGAGCATGGAAAATGTGAAAGTTTTGTGGAGAGGATTTTAATTTGACCTATTCATGTTTTTTTCGGGGGGGATTGTTGGGTGACGTATTTCAAATATTGGTTGAAGTTGACTTATTTTTTGAGGGGTACAGAAGCAAAACAAAACAAGCGGTGTCAAGAACTCAAAGCAAAAGTGTCTCGAAATGTGATTTTGTTGAGGGTCCTGCAATTCGACTTTGTTTCAATTTTCACTTTTGTCCCATCCAGGTGACATTCCAAGCACTTGCAGCCCTAAACAGACCACTGGGAATGCTTTGCCAAAGAGCAGAATGTGCAGCCATGGGAAAATCGACTTTTGGAGTTTGCTTCTTCAAAACAAACAGGAAACTTGCAGGGTTTTGACAGGATGCTTTTTCCATTTGAAAATAGAACACATGCAATTTGGGGTGATGTCATCTTTCGATTTCTTGCCGATAAGTTGCCATCCTAGCACCGGGATCTTAACGCTTTACCTGCTATTTGAGCCTGAACCTGTCATGCTTTGTGATGCTGCAATGGTCAAAAGAAGTCCAACGAAAAGATGAAGGATGGAATCAAGGTAAGTATAGATCAAACGCTTCACTGTCTCTTGTTTGCTGGAACTATGCCTAACTCGTCCTTTGTAAGTTATGATACGAGCCAATCGATGACTTGTTTTACCTTCTTTTTTGCCATTGAAGTCATCTGCTCCCCACTCTGTAGATCTGACCGTGTTCCAAAATCCTCAACTTTGAATCACACTCAGAAAGAACAACAACAACAACAACAACAACAACAACAACAACAACAACAACAACAACAACAACAACAACAACAACAACAACAACAACCAAACAACCAAACAACCAAACAACCAAGCAACACAGCAGCACCATGGATCCGCTTTGGTAAGAAGCGCGGGGACGAGGGCGTCGGCGCCGACGACTCGGCAGGAAAATGGGACCAACGCGGCTCCTGAAACGAAGCATGATTTGTGCAGGTTCATTATCTGAAGACTTTGAACTCCAAGTGGTTAAAAGAAACAAATTGCACAAATAAATATCTCATACAAATAAAAACAACGAACTGAAATGAAGAGAATGTCTACTCGGAACAACCTCTTGAAAAAAAAGAAAGTCCACCCTTTGTGAAACATTTCCCCTTTTTATCAAAAAGACATCTTTTTTAATGTCTTTCTCCCGAACTTCTCAAACTTTGGCCATCCAACATCAAATATCCCACGGGCTGGAAAAAGTAACTCCTCTTGGATCTTGGGAATTGGAAGTTCCTGAAAGATGGATCATTGGAATGGATGAATGGATGGAATGCTGCAAAGTTCCGACAGATTGGAATCAAATTGGATTGTTGTATGGCCTCATTTTGGCTCATCTTTTTGTTGGGTCACTCTTGAGGATTCGCATCACTTTCACCGGTTTCATCACCACCTTTCTTTCAGGTAGCTGTCTTTTTTCGCGGGTGGGGTATCTTCATTCATAGATCTGTTGATCCGAAACTTCAGATTGCCAACAAAAACAAAGCTTTCATTGATTTTGGCATGTTTCCCCAAGATGTTCCGTTAAATCATAGATATTTCCCAAGATGTTTTCCAACCAAATCATGGAGAATCAGGATATATTGATTTGAAGAGAATCTCAACCCGTCCGGGTCCACCTCCTGCTTCAGCCGTGCGATGGCCAAAGCCTGGAGTGGCCAAAGTTAATGATCGTTTGGATTTGGTGATGATGATGATGATGATGATGATGATGATGATGGTGATGTGGATCTTTGTTGCCAGTTGTAATTGATGATGACCATCTATATCTAAAAACAGTTGGTGACATTGCAACTATGTCGCTTGCATTGTGATCTTGCTCTTCACAACCGTTTTTCCCACAATATCATCTTGGTGTACCACCAGTTGCAGCGGTGCCCGCTGGGTCTTGCCCTTTTTGCCATATTTGGCCATGAACAGCAGCTATACCAACTTGACATTTCGCACTGGGATTCCCCACACAGCTTTGCTGAAGTTCTTCAAGTTCTCTTAAACCAACCGTAGGTCGTGCAGCTTCTGGTTCGCGGACAGCTTCGTGGTGGTGTGTTTCCCCAGAGTTCATAAGCCCAAACGCGAAATCTGACGGATGAAATCGCCATCTCTGCCAATACTTCAATGGTAGTTGAGGTTGGTGATTTACTATGCTAGCAATTCCTTCATGAAAGGGACTATCACATTTTGGGGTATCCACCACCCTTGACCAACCAACTGGTTAAAGCAATTGTCATCCACACTTCTGGTATCATCATTGCATTCACCCCCACTCACTTAGCATGACTTCTCCATGTCCTGGCGACGTTTCTGGTGGCCCATCATGGGCTAAGTCACGACAAAGACGTTGAGCATCCAGCAAGGCACCTGAGCAACGAAAATACCGAGTAAGATTTCACTGAGCACACAAAAATCCTGAAAATCCTTAAGACTTGTTTGGGTTTGGGTATTTTCAATGATTGGGACTTGGTATCAGGTATCTTTGGGTACCATTTGGAGGCAGAAGGCCCCCCCCAAAAAAAAACACCGACTCTTGGCTCCCCCGGCATGACATTTGCCTGGCCTTGTGTACCAAAACCATGCTGCAGGTGCTTTTCATGGTGAAAACTACATTTCATGTGTTGCCAAGTCTTCAGAAGTCCTGATGTTTAAACAGAGTTTAGCAAAATCATACACAATACCCTTTTCCTTGAGTTGCATGATTGAAATATCATTGAAATCGTTATGGCTTAGCTTTCAACAAAATGGTACAGGAGCTCTCATTGGAAAGTGTGGCATAAAGGCTGCACGTTTGATCGTCCAATTCAATCTTGATTCATTTCACCACCCGGAAAAGTTCTTGAAACAAGAGTTCAACTCCCAATCAACATCAATCAACCCCAAAAGCAAGAAGAATCATGAAAAAATCCAGAACCACCAAAAACAACACAGGTTCTATTGCTATTGGTTGTAGTCTGTCACCTAGCATTGGAAAGTTCTCTGGACAAGATCCTGCCTGCAATGCTTCACATCGATGTCTCAAAGAGATGACTTCATCCTGTGCTTCCTGATATCCAAAAACCAGAATGAAGGCGAAAACTGTGCGGTTGCAGAGATGGAAAAATGCAAGGCGCAAAGTTGGGAAATAATATGGAAATGCAAGATATGTTATATGATATTGTATATATATATATATATGCATTTAAGATGTACACTGAAAAAATTGTATTCCTTGTTTTTCAAGGTGAGGCTTGTCCTGCATACACAAAACATCACCACTCCAGAAAGCACCCACCTGCAATGCCAATCGGAGATCATCAGAACTCTCACAAAGCCTTGGTCAAGGGGAAACTTTTAGCTGACGGGTGGCAACCACGAAACCTCAGCAATTTCAACTTCCATGAAACTCACTTGAGAACCACTATAAAGGATGATCATATGTTGCGATAATTTCATTTGTCATGGGTATCCCAAGTGATAGTAAGATGTTCGTTGTTGCTGAGCCATCTTGAGGATGAAGTGGATTTCTGGAAGTTTCATGTAAAAAAATCATAGTGGGATTGTTTCTGCAAAACACGACTTGTGTTGCAACTTAAGATTTGAGGATATCGTTGCTCCAAATCATCACCTCCATCCCTCCCTATCCCCAACCTGCTGCTTTCATCACATGGATGCTCCGGACTTCGGCTCGGAACATTGCACTCCTGGTAGATGGACAAACAACTTTTGGTGGACAAAAATCCAGCTAAACCAGTTAGGATTGTTACACTATGATTCGTTCATATGATATTCATGGATTAGATTGATCTACCCAAAATCTTGATTTCCCAGCGACAAAAAGTAAGTAAGATATGAAAAAGTTGGATGTCGGTCTCTTTCAAAAAAAAGGCTCAAAGGCATGACTCCTTGAAATCGATGAAGCTATAGACTTTGGCGCTGCCAGGAACTTCCCGAGCACCTGGCCGATAGATGGATCCCGATGGGGGATGGCCATCTCCAGCGGACAAGAAAAAAGTTTTGGGATGTCAAAAGCAGAAGTGTCTAGCTGAAAGATGATGATGGCTCACCTCCAGTCACAGCTTTGAATCTGACACTACTGTTTTAAGATATTTGAAATGAGGTCGTTTCAGGTGGTTGTCTTTCGTCATGGCATTGTTTGGAAGTGAAGGTCGGCTGGCGAACGTAACACATACAGAAGGACAAGGTGTCCTTATCTAAACATGTCGTCACTATCAAAATACATCCAACAGAATCACCAGAAAACATCTGCAAGAAAAGGAAAAAAACAGACCAACCCTTTAAAGATCACATAGTCCAAATGAGCACCTTCACTTTGCGCATTGACATTGGCCAAAGATGTTGGAGACATCATGCGAAAATGATCATCATCACCTGGCTGCGAGCAACAACAAAGGGTGATTCCAGCTCAAAGAATCACAAAGCCTTACGGGGCAAATGATAAATACAACACTTCAATACCATTTCCCAATGGTTTACCAAGTTCCTGAAATTTCTGAGGATTCCCCTATGTTTTATCTACCATTTTCGAGTGTTTAATGGTTGATGGCTGTTTGGTGAATTCCCTAACCAATTTTCAACCTTGCGATGCATTCTTCCCCACTCGATCACGCCGGCCTTTCTGTGGCTCATCACCATAACCATCAAAGAACCATTCCTGAGGGATGCTTGGATGCTATGGTTATAGCTATGGTCAAATCCATAACAGTTATCCCTCTCATAAAAACCCTCCAAATTTTGGTTCTGTGATGTGAGATGTGCAACTCTTGCCTCATCTCTGGGTTTCATGTGATCTTCAAGTATTGGTCACCTTGCTGCCAAAGGTCTTCACCTTTGGTTTCTCTTTGCCAAGCATCTGCGGCCTGGTGGGAACCAACCATCGCCATAGAAGTTGAGATTGAAGGTACCCCCAAAAAAACTAACGTGGCAAGGGAAAATCCACCATGTGAAGATGTATTTCCTATTGAAAATGTCTCCAGAATTCAAGATCCCACACACCTTGCGCATTGCTTGGAGATAACCTTCAAAGATGTCTTCTTTGATGACCTCAGCAACCCCTGAAGCTATGACAATAGATCTGGAAAAAACAACTGGAACGTTCATATAGTAATAGATGTTAAATTTCCCATTTTTCCATGATCTCAAGACCAACAATCTCTCGGATGTAAAATCTCTCAGAAAAAAGAACCATCGGCTTCACCAAAAAGCCTGAGAAACCCAACTCCTTCATGTTCGGTCCAAAGTCGACCACAGTGCTTACAGCTTTCCTTCTGCAACAGGATGGCAATCCTCAAAACAGTTTCACAGCGAAAATGTCGGATGGTCTTTGTTGAGGATATGTTTGTTGTTCTCTATTTGTTGGTGATAGGAATGTTGAAAGGGTTTTGAGGAAGGAACTTGAAATCTTGTTCGATGTTCTTGGTGAGGTTTTGATTGGTTTTTGCTAGTGATTTCAACGTAGGCCAATGCGTGTGATACCTGCATTGATGAGAAACACATTCTTCACCCAACCTAGCTCTTATCCCCGCTGTCCAAATAAAAATCATCCTTTCCATTGCTTTCAAATAATACTCATGACTCATGCTTCCAAATGTCAAGTGGATGATGAAACATCATCATGAATCCTCATTGATCTCATCATGTCATCCCACGGAACCCAACTGAATGTCTTAAAAAACGAGGCACTTGAAGGGATTCGGCTCGAATCGCTCACCTCAGATCCAAGACCACGGCAGACAGAGAGAGCAATTCCTTGACCCCAACAAACAACCATTGGAAGGTTGATCCTTAGATCCAATTTTCGGGAAGATAAGTGGAAAAACACGCCAGAAACAACCAAAATCAAAGGTCCAACTGCCAAAGCTAAATGAAACACCCTTCCATCTTGGACTACAAGAAATTGTCCAATAACGCTTCCAAAAACTCACCTGGCACCTTTTTGCAGCTAATTTTGTTCAACTCCCCGTACACCCTACGCACCCAAATTGCAACGAATGAGTCTTCAAGTTTTCAACCCCTCTATTTTTGAGGCGATGTAAATTAGTCAACCACGGATGTCAGCCTGAGAATGGCTGCTTCGGCCCAGGTGCAGGCATCTGTACCGAAACTGCTCTGCCGCGACCGTGGCGACGAAGGCTCCATTTGGAAATGTTTAAAATCACATTGGGCAGGCGAAATCACATTGAAACGTTCCATGTTTGAAGTGATTCTCGCATGGGTCTATGTCATTCTGTCACTTTTTTGAAGATCCAAGAATTTTTGAAGTTCTGAATGCATCAATCCCCATGGGGAGCTTGTTGAATAAATTAAATATAACCTCAAAAAAAAAAACAATTGCTCACCATGGTCACCATGCTCACCATGTTTGGGTCCAACTCCAGCTTGAACCTTTGACAATACGAATACCGCTTCACCGAGCTTTGAAAGGCCTGAAAGTAGTCATCATTTTTGCTAGGTTTCTCCATACGGCCCATACGTAATCAGGTTTCCCTGTAGCTTTAACTGGGCAACATCACACATCACCTGCCGCTGCCTTCAACTTGTGGAAGCCTCATAACTCCCTCCACTGATACGATCCGGAAAGGCAATTGTGTGGATCCATCCCAGGAAAAATAAAACATGGCACAAGATGGCGCAACTCCCATTCCTATGTTTCGTTGTTTTGAATGATTCAAAAACAGACAATTTAATCAAAGCAACAAACTTCGGCAAGAAAAATCTATCTTCACCACCTGCAGCTCCGCTGGAATTATCTTTTTCCACGCAGGCTCTCAGCGTACATTGCGCCTGGCACGCAATTGATGCAGTGGAACAGCTTGGCTTTGGATATATAGTCGATCTTGGAAGAAACCAACTACACACCCCATTCAATCAACAGAAAAATTGCGGTAGATGTTATTGTCAAATCTTGTCAAATGTGGTGAAATGCTGTGAAATCTTGTCAAATATCTCCAATCTATCTATCCTTTCATCACAAATTGATGGCTATAACCAGTCTTCCCCACCCCACGGCAAAACATGAAGCCCGGCAATGCACCTCACTAAACCTTCGCGTTCTTCTACAAAACCATCTCGATCGTCCATGACCTGCTACCAGCTGATCATGATGCAAACCCATGAAGTGCTGAAAGGAGATGACTGGTGGGAGCTGTGTTTCTTTGACTTGCTATGATTTTGGCCAGAAGGCAGAAAGCTAAGATATTATACATCATGTCACATCATAGCAAATCAACACTGTAAGTCATGAGTCGTAAAGATATGAAACTGCCAGATTTGATGAAGTGGTGATCTTCAAGCCGATCTCGGTTTCCAAAAGTTCTTCCTGATTTTTTCTACCCCAACCTGCCATGATCGAAGTACACCAAATGGCTCCTCAGCGGGATCCTCGTGACAGGCATCTCAAAGCTTCCAAACTTCATTGCAACTGTTACGAATCACACCCCCCATCGGCCTCCACATAGGCATACACCTAAGCCAAAAAAAAGCTTGACCCTTTCCCTTTTGGAAAAAAAAACTTTCTATAAAAAGTGAAGCACAACTAACTGGGAGTTGACGTTTTTTTGAAACAAATGAAGATTTCCACCAGCTCGTTTTAAGCTTCAAACGTAGGCTCCTTCTTCACTGCTTGGACCTTCCTTGATCACCTTGACATCACATCTGGCTGATTCGATATTGATTGGTCAGTGATGTATGGGAAAATCTAGCAATGGCGAGGTGTGATGCTGTAGATTTAACAGAAAGAAATCCTGCACCAGTTGAGAGGTAAGTAAATGATCCCATTAGTTGTAGGGTTTTGTAAATGTTTCAGAAATGCATCCCAGGTGGTCAAACAGATTGGACTGCCATGAGATTCATCGGTTCAGTCCAAGGTACCCAAGCACCATCTGCCATGAAAAGGAGATGACGATTGCCTCAGGTGTTAGATGGAATCCGAACAATCAGAAACCACAAGCAGCTGCACTCCCTGTGGCCTTGAATCATCATCTTTTTTGACAAAAAAAACATCCGACAGTCAACCTGTTTGCCACATCAAAAGTCACAGGTGATAGTACAAAGTTTGAGTGAATGTGAATAAAACTACATGGCATTTTTTTTTCACTTGATACATGTATTTCAGACAACACTTTGTTGACTTTGGTCGTCGTGAACATACTTGGCCTTTTGGAGTAAACAGTGAAATGTTTCTCTTCAGCTGACGAGGGATATGTCTTTTTAGCTCCATGTCCTACCACATGCTCTCTTTTTTGTGATCTCTTCAGGATAAGTCATTGAGTTCTCCCACCATTGCAATAGACTGGTCGCCCATTCACCTCCAGAAAATGCGTTGCAACTTACCATTTCACCTGTAAACAACAAACAAAAACCTTAGCAAAAGTTGTGTTCTAGAAACTTTGGTGAAATGCCCACCTCTATACTCCACATCCAACCTATGATTTGTTGCTTCATATCATTCCATATCTCAGTTCGCAACCTGAAGGTCCGGGCGCCGTCGGTAGATACCTCCGCAGCCACAGTTCACTAGCAAGGCCCTTCACCATGGTGGTTTTGATGGTCATCAATTGACATCAACAATCCGAAAATCCAAACAAAATCATGATTGATTGAAAAATTTCGGGTCAGTTCATTAAAGTCATCATCTGCCAATTTCCTGACCTCCTTTCATTCAATTGATACTTTCTGTCTTGCACCAAGTGGCCGTTGAGTTTTTTCGCTTCAAGGGTGGCTTTAAAAGATACCAACACCTGGGCACCAACAACGGAATCACAAAGCAAACTCATGAATCAGATTTTGAGAAGCGGGTTTCAATGTCAAATGCATTCAAAAAAAAAGGAACTGACATGTAATGACATGGAAAAATCCGTGCAACCACCCAGTTCCAAAAAACATGGTCAAATTGGATCATCTAACTCTGTTTCGAGGTCCAAATATTAAAAAAAACGCAAACATCTTGAACATCACCACAAAAAAAAAACACTGGTCTCCAATAGCCCAGTCAAACTCAGCAATTTGATTCACCTGCCTCTTCAATCACCGGAGCTGCAATGGCACCTGACGGGTGATGCTAAGCATTACCCGAGTGATCAAAAAAGATCAAGTGAGATACAGACAAGTTTCTGCAAAAAGAGTCTTCTACACATCCTAGAAACGATGATCCAAAGTGAAACTCAACCAAAGTTGAACGCTCATTTTCTGCTATATAATTACCCTGCCTGGTCTTGGTTGTTCAACTGCCTTTGGTGCAGCACTGGGCGTGCTGATACCAACAGGTGGCACCTGCGACAACATCATGGCATGATACCTTGGGATATACAGTAACCCCCCTCACCAGCATTCCCATCATCACCAGGGTGATCCCTAACCCTTGAAACCTCTCTTTTCAATGTTTCTGACTAGCGACTCGTGGATCACCCAAATCGATGTTTTGCTGTATCAGCCAACCCACACGCCAAAAATATCAGGGTTTGGTTTTTCTGGGGGAGGAGTGGTTTCAAGATCCATTACCAAACCACCAAACTGGGTGTTTTTGATGGGTTTTGGGGGGTCCTGTGATATGGCCAAATCATCAAGCTGACCTTCTGCTCACGTCGCAAGGCAGCTGCCAGAGAAGCACAGGTGTCCTTGTTGGAACACCGTTGACAGGGATAAGGTGCCAAAAGGAACTGCCTTTTTTTCAAAGACGTATCCATGCATGCCTTCCGCATAAACCCACATGTCAAGTATGACCTTCGATTTCTTCCAAGACCACTTCACCATTCAAGGAAAATATTTGTAATTCGCACAGCAAAAGTCCAGAAAAGGCAGACGTTCAACTCCCCCGACCTATTCAGGGCAAAAAGTTCTCCCATCTCCACACGTCTTTGCACCAAGAGTCAGCCAGTCGTCCATCCAAATGAGCACAGGGTTGTAGATATTGCCTCATGTTGTACGATACAAAACATGCCAATGCCAGGTAAAAAGATGTGGTTTAAAAAGCCGCGACCAAGAAAGTACCAGAAGCGCCAACTGCATACCCAAGATCTCATGGTGGAAGCTATGTCAGTTGCGTTGGTCCTCCTCAAACCATCGTAAAAATTCATGTAATATCCCTGCAACATCCTGAAAAAGCCTGCCCCACATTGAAGGCATCTTCCTTGACCCCGGATCTAAGCTCTGACAGTGAAGGTGTCACTGAAACACCTGAAACGCCTGAAAGCCACGGACAACTAAGGTATTGACTGTGTCATTTCCCAGAGAAAGGTCTTCTGCGTCCTCGGACAGTCGTGACGATCTTCACAATGGCAGGATGTTGCAGGGAAATGGCCAAGTGGAAATCACAGGTATCCCATAATTTGGAAACAGTCGTATGGGCTTTTGGATGAAGTACGTGTCTACATACAACTAACAGTTTAACAAAGGCCGCACTCAAAAATACACTTCCTTCGACGTGACTTGTTCCATATTCACCTAACGTCTAACAGCATGACTCATATGACTCTACTATGCATAGTGCCATAGTGCATGTTTGAATTGAGAACTCTTGAGTTGTTGCACATGTATACTGCATTTCTGGCTACTTGCGACAAGCAAAGACATCTTCTGATCAAGCCGTGTTGTATGCAGCTACTTCGTTTCGCTCCAGATACACGACAGTGTCAGGGTGAAACGGTAGATCACCTTCAGACACTTCTGTTCGCACACATTCCAAGCCCTGGTGGTCCGGTTCCCCATTTCTTCTTCAACACCATGGAGGGGATCATCTCAACCCCATGCGGTTCTCCACACGGGAGGGCACAAACACCATGAATCTCTGTCAACCTCCAATAAGGAACTCCAAGATCCCTCCAAGCATTCACTGCGCCATGGGATTTGGTGCTTAGGATGGGTACCTCGGTTTGAAGCATGGGAACACAGTTTTACTGGAATTTTCTCATATAAACATTTTGAAAAAAAATCACCCCTTTGTGGGTCTTAGATCATCTACCATATCAATTTTGTCTGAAAAAAAGGACTACCATGATTTAAAAACTCCAAGCTACCGTACACCTCGTTCCATCACTATCTGTACTGCTTGGCTTAAGCTGGTACGTTCCAAGGACATTCGAGCAGCTGCCGGCACTTCTCGTTGCTTCCAACGACTCCAAGGGGGCCAACCCAAGCGATCTCCCTTGTGACGTTTCCCACCACGAGCCCAATGGGTCTGGGAATTTAAATGTCGGCCACCTAAAAGAAGATCTCCAGCTTCCTAGGGAGAGAAAACATGGGAAACACAAGTTGGTGATTTTACACAAAGTTGGGGGAGGGTGTTGTTGGTATTGACACATGAAAATGTTGAGAAGCAGCTGTGGATTTTGTTTTGTTTCTCTCTTAGATCTTAATTGTAAAACAACGTGACATCAGGAGAAACTAAGGAAAAGAAAAGTTTCTCTCAAGACAAGCAGTGCACTGGACCAGGCATATAGTATGAGACCACTGTGCCAAGGGCCACGCACAGACCTGAACTGAGATCTTCCAAAGCAACAAATCAGTAGCCACCATCACCCCCACCCGGTGGTAACAACTCGAACCAACGAATGATCTTACCCTCCTACCACTAAACATCACTAAAACATCTATATAAAATCTCAAATTGAAGCTGCAAAAGAACCCCTTTCACCCGGCACCTGCCACTAAGAAAGGCCAACCAGGGAAGGAGCTCCGTTGCGCGATTTGGAACAGACCTCTTGGCAACATGGGAGGAACCTTCGTTCGTTGAGAGTTAGTTGGTAGATATTGGTATATCCCTCATAGATGCATCTCTTCTACAAGTATCAAGTAAGCAGCTACAAACGACTTAGCCAACATCAGGGATCATCTAACTAAGTGAGAGTTGAACTTGGATGGCATCATATTCAATTCTTCAGGGGTGCAATGAACCAAAAAAGAAATTTAGACATGTTGAAATCAAGCATGTCTCCAAGAAGATTCAGATACATCCACGCATCCACTAAGCCGTGACATCCATTTTCAAAACTTTCAGTTGGATCTTTCCACATGTCAACACATGAAAGCATGATGGCAAAATGCTGGTAAAAAATGGTATTTGTGCAACTTGTTTCACTTCTTTCACTTTTTTCAAGTTCCATCACCCCCACTCTTCCCACCTCCAAACAACACCGGTGACACTCCTTCGGCCAGGGTCCGTGACCCTGAGATCAGCCCTTGTGCCATGGCCATCTGCGTGGGTGCCGCGGTGGCTGCCAAGGAGTTGGCGGTTGGAAAGACGGCAAAGGCCAAGATGCAACCCAAAGGTGGAAGAAAGGCCTGGAAACCACGGTCGGAAATGACGTGGAAATTGGGTTGGAAAAAAATTGTTTGAAAGGGGGGAAGGTTTGGAACTTTGAAACTTGTGTGTTGTGAAGTGAAAAAGGATGTTGAATGTATTGTAATTGTTGTTTGATGTTGTTTTTTTTTTGATGAGGAAAAATGTACAAGGCTGTGTTTTTAAAAGAGGAAATTCAATAACATGCATAACATTTCATGATGATTTTCTCCCACTCCCACCTGCCAAGGCTGCCAAATTATGCCAAAAAGTGCCACTGAAATGGTATTGGCCACCATTCCCAACCGCATCAAAGTCAAATCACCCAGGCTTTTCTGAAGCTTTGGAACCACGAAGAGTAATGAAAATGAAGCAGAAATGCCCACCAATAATAGCTCACAAGCAAGGTAAGGAGCTGTGAAATGAAAACGTGACTCCAGATACCTCACCAAAAAACATGTTGAAGGGACCGAAATTGGGATGCAAATGGGGAGGAAATTTTGGAATGCAGATGGATGTTTGCTATAAAAGCTTTCAAAGGTAACCCCGTTTTGACACCAAGATTAAGATGATAGAAAGATACAGTAAGCATCCTTACAATTTGAGTGCAATGTTGCATCAGGACTGAGTTTTGTTCGAAGACAACCAGCACGGCTCTGGGGTAATGATTCGGATGATGCGACACCTTGTTGTGATTCATGAACTCCGTATTTTGCAACCCTCATGACATGCTGATAGCAGCTCAAAGATGCAGGAGTAGCAGGGACACCAACATTTGCTCAGCCAGGAAATCCAAGAATACCACCACACTGAGAAGTCTCAAGATTTCATTCTCCTAGCAATGCTGAAACGTTGGACTTGTTTGGGGATCCCATTTTCTTGAAGAAACATATGCATAGCAGAAATCCCAATGAATGCATCAAGCAAGGTGCACAAGAGCTTAATCTGGACGGGGCAAACAAAATATCAATGTATAATTGTAGACATGACAACTATCTTTCAATACCAAACCAATCATCGAAACCTCGTGTCCCCTTTCTTCCGCCTCTCAAAAGCACCAAAAAAAATACATCCTCTCCAAACAAATTCTCAGTGCAAAAAATGCACAACTTGTTTTTTCCCTACAAAATTCTCCTTCAACATCTTCAGCACATCACCACCTCTCCCAGTCTCTGCCGCAGTTCCCTGTGCATCTCTTCCAGCCGCCGGTGCCGCAGCAGCCACCGCCAGTATACCAGCCATCAGCCCAGCAGCACCGAGGCCAAGGCCGAAGCCCAAAGCTACGCCCAGGGCAGCGCCAAGGCCCAAACCACTGCTGAGGGCAAAGTTCAGTAATGCATAGCCTGGGAGTTTTCAGATTTTTTTTGGGGAAAGGTGATGAAGTTGATTTTGAGAATTTTGTTGGAGGGGCCGGGGTTTTGCTGGTGTGTTTTTTTTTTTAAGGGATAGGAATCGGAAAGTTTGTGATGATTTGTGATACACTGACCTGTGTGAAGGGTCCTGAGTCTTGAATAAAATCATAACAAAGGTGAGAATGTCCTTGAATACCAACATCTGGTTTCATGTCGACTCCAAACAAGAATCCAATACCCATTCCCTTTTGTCAAACACTCCGCCAAAAAAAAAGTATCAAATGTGGTCTTGAAATATTCAAGGTTACCCCTACCTGATCAAAAGAGTTTGTTTTCAAAGCAAACACCTCTATGTGCCATTCATCTCCATCCCTTCCCCCACCCCTCCCCACCTTCAGTCAGTTTGGTGGTCCGGTGTGGTACCAAGGTAAAGCAAAGGCATAAAGCTGGACCACTGAGACCCAAAAGGGTATCGATGCAACTGAAGGTCAAAACCTTTTTTGGGGTGATATGACTTTGGAGCCAAAGGAGGCCAAGAAGAGATATTTTTTTTGCGTTGAATTGTGTTGTTGTTGTTGTTGTTGTTGTTGTTGTTGTTGTTGTTGTTGTTGTTGTTGTTGTTGTTGTTGTTGTTGTTGTTGTTGTTGTTGTTGTTGTTGTTGTTGTTGTTG
>DF239020.1:441248-456248 GCA_000507305.1 Breviolum minutum Mf 1.05b.01
TGTTGTTGTTGTTGTTGTTGTTGTTGTTGTTGTTGTTGTTGTTGTTGTTGTTGTTGTTGTTGTTGTTGTTGTTGTTGTTGTTGTTGTTGTTGTTGTTGTTGTTGTTGTTGTTGGGTGGTGGTTGTGGTGGTGGTTGGTTGTTTTTTATTTTGAACAAAAAAGGTTCCAAGAGATGGGAAGTTGCAAAAAGAGTTGTTCAGCATGTTTAAAGTGATATTGAGTGGTAAGAAGATCTTGTTGTAGAGAATGATCTAGTACATAAGGTTTGGAAGATAGAGGCAGTCTATATATAATCATCTTGAAGAAATCCCAAGTCATTCAGAAATCTTCTCAGTTCCTCAGTGGTGTTGAAACATTCAAACTCAACATCAGCAAAGTCACCTGAAAACAAACAAACCTGAAAAGTGATTCAAAAAACATGGGGTTAGCCAAATCTCACAGGACCTCTATTGTTTGACCCCTTGGCTGTAAGCATTTCGTCCTCCCGACCTGTGTCTCTTGAGAGCATCTGGATGTAATGATCATAGCAGCGAAGGGTGCACAGGGCAGTAGCACACAACCCAGGAGCCACAGATCCAACCGGCCTCCTGCAGAGACTGAAATCTCAGGTCACCCGGCCTGGGGTCAACTAACATAACTGGAATATGCCCATGTTTTCAATAGGAGATTGATACATCTTCAATCAATTGGTCCATTTTCCAGCCAGCTATGTTAGTTTACTTGAGTATAAAGTTCTATGTTCTCCAATGTCTCAATGCTTTCTGAATTCATTGGAAAAGGTTAGAAAGATAGAAGCAACTGAAACCCCTTTCCAAACAGACATTTTCATATCATTTCATACGTCATTCAGAAGGTGCCACACAAATGGATGCGACAAGAAAAACACTCCTTGATCTACTCGGGCACCAATCACGGGCGCCAAGATGGTGTTCAATGCACCTGCAGAGGGATTCCACGTGAGTGAAACCCATTCCAAAGTATGGAGCAGTTGTGACCTATTGATTGCCTATCCTCCAAATGAAAAGTATCTATATACCTCCAAGATCAGTGGAAAAACTGGATGTCTCATCTTCCATAGGATCCTGTTGCACCTCCATGACTTTTGGCGTGCGAATCTATCTTTTCTTGGGAATCCAAGGTTAAAACATGTTAAAACTTCAGACAACCCAAATCTGAACCTTCAGAAACTGTTTCTGCCAGCTCTAATCCCCCTCCCACCTTTGACACTGACCAAGAGCCCAGCCACCAGGAATGGCTGTTGAAAGGTCTCCTCACGCTGTTGAAAACGTTCAGTGCTGCGAAGTGGTGAGGTAAAAAAACGGCCATCCATCCATTTTCGTCAGTTGTCATCATGCCATCTGGTTCTCATTATGAGAATTCTGAAGGGATACCATCAGTCAGTTCCTCCCAAGTTCTCTTCAAGCATCATATGCAACAATCTCTAGAACTTTTTTGGTGATTTAGAGTCATAGAGCTAGAATGCTATCCGTATATATAATACTTTGCCAGGTGCTACTGTACTCGTCTTTAATAAGTACGGCAAAAGAGTTGAATCTTACCCACATGTTCCTCTTCTCTTTCCACCATGGACCATGGCATTCCGCTACCTTTATGATGTTGTATGGCACACGACCATTCCCACACCAACAATTCTTACCAAAACCCGGCCTGTTGTAGTTGTGGCAGTTGCGTTATGGGCAAGCCTAACATCACACCCAGCAATGCCAATATCAACCCTTCACGGCGTAGTTCAATCCACACCGCCATGGATGCAAAAATGGCAGCCAAGCACCTAAGGTGCCATCCTGTCCCCCCCCAAAAAAAAGATGTGATACAGGGTGTGATGTGCAAAGGTGTGAACTTATCACCTGATATCTCCGGTTCTTTTTGTTGTTCTTTTGTTGTTGTTGTCGTTTGATCAATCATCTTCAAAAACTATTAGAAGCTGCTACAAAAATAGATGATCAACTCTTTTGGTTTTTGTTGGGCACCCTTTTCGCTTTAAGATGTTTTCGAGCCAAAAGTTTCGTCGACTGGAGGCCTCCTGAAGTCACTGAAGTCAGTTGGAGGTGGAAGTTTAGAAATCCGGTAAACTCACCAGTTGAGGGTAGGGTGGTTGGTGTCGTTTCTCTACCATTATAAAAAAAGGGGGTTTAAAAACATCCAAACGGTGGTTGGGTTGTTTGGGATTTCTGAAGCATCAACAGTATCACCAATTCATTGGACTTTAAATCCTGATCATATGGAATGAGTGGCCATTCACTTTGACGCTGCCTTTCCTTTCCTTGGAAGTGCCGCCATTTCGGTGGAACCCACCCATGCACTTTCCAACTGAGAAGCCCCAACTCTTGCAGAGTAGCCTGCACCTTGTTGGACCACATGGCAGAAAAAAATCGAAAAACCAACAGCCAAGCCTGATCATCTTGAAGAAAAAAAGTTGTGTTAGTGTGATTTTTTAAGGTGCTTCTCTCATTTAGCTTCTGATTTTCTGAATCATAGGTTTTTTCCCCGATATGAATTTCACATTGAATGTACTATGGCCTTCAACTCAATCCACACTTGGCACCAGGCCGTCCAATTGAAGACACGGGCACCCAATCCTCCAGAAAAAGATGCGTTGCTCAGATTCCCCCAGATCATGTTTGGAAAGTTTTCTGAATTTTTTGTCACGTTCAAATGCATGAAATGAGATGGGTTGCAACAAGCCTTGCAACAATTTATCCTCGAAACACGGGAATTGTATTGAAGAGAGTTGAAGATCAACAAACTCTTGATCTAGATCCTTGTTTTCCAAGTAATCTGAATCCTACACCATTTTGGATTAAGATCAGTCACACAGTCACATAGTCAGCATTCAGTATTTCGAACCCCCTTTCCAATTAGATCCAAAAACTAGTTGCTCCTTTCATCGCGAAACCCCCCCAACCATACGCCCGCATGTGGCACCTGCCAGTGCTTGTGACAATGCTTTGATTTGTCGTTCTAGCACCTGAACGAACACTGATGAACGAACACCAACGGCTGTGGATGACACCCTCATCACATGAGTGCGTGGGTTCATTAAAAATACAAGTAGGGTGACAAAGATGAAGAAATTCACCCAAAAAAAAACTTGCTTTCTAAAAATCGGCATTTAAAAAAAAATGCCTCCCACAAAAAATGGTTCTAAAAACTCCCATGGATGTCGATGTCAAAACATCATCTGGGTGTTTCCAAAAATGGTGGTACTCCAAAATGGATGGTGAAAATAATGGAAAACCCTATTTTTTAATGGATGATTTGGGGGGTATATCCGNAACTTCATTGCTATGAACTTTTTGGCGCAAATTAATGTGGATTACCCGGGTCGGCGGCCACAGGCGCCAGCCTGTTTTAAATACCCCTATTTTCGGAAACATCCATCATTTTTTCACATCTTCAAATCTTTCCATCCCCTTTTTGCCAAGATACACGACAACGTGCACAGGTCTCAGTGGTCTCAGTCTCGGTTTCAGGTGAAAGGATCCCAGCTTTTTCGCCCTCGGCATCGCCCACAGTTCCCATGGTTTTTGCCAAGGAATCGCCATAGCCTGGGGATGCAAAAGCCAGGATTGGTTTTAACAAACCTGCCTTGAGGGACCAAGGTTTTTGGAGATTCCTTGTTTTAACTTATGGAGGTTTCAGGATTTTTTTCAGAAAAAAAAAGTTCGACGTTTTGGCAAAAGAAAAAACAAAACAACTTTTCAAAGGAAGTGAAGCAGGTTTTTTTGGTTTTACCACTAAACTCAAAAAAAAAAAACAACACCCCGTTTCTGTGCAGAGAAAAATTTCGACCTTTCAAGTCGCCCCCGGCCTGGCCGTCGTAAGTCTAATTCCATGACGCCCATGACGTCGTGGACCGACAAACTGCTTTCTTGTAGCCCTCACAAAAGAGCTGGTCAAACACCGCATGTGTTGGAAAGTTGAAGGATTACGTTTCAGAATGGACCTCCATTTACGGGAAACCAGCTGCGAAAAAATGAGAAAAAAAACGTTCGTTTCGCATGGGTTCCCCATCACCTCACACTACGGCCGAGATTCACGATCATTTGAATTTCCATCGTTCATTCCCTCTTTCCTAAGATTGGTAGAAGGTGAACACCAGAGGGATGACGCATCTATTCTCATAAGCCATTTCGGGTGCATCTTTGCAGTTCAATCACGGATGGCAAAGCTGGGCGACAACAAGTTGAGACTTTTGAATCATGACATGTTGAACCAAGATCGGATCCCAAAGACACGGAAGGTTGAGATGAGATCTTTTTAACCATCACCTGGTCCATTTTGTCCTGAAATGCCCTACATATTTAGCATTCCTTGCTTCCATCTGTGAAGATGAGTGTAACAGCTTCTGCCCTTGTTCAAACACCAAAAATCTGTATACAGGCGAGGACAAACATGAGATACACAAGGCTTCACTGGTGAAGATTGAAACACACGAAAGCACCAATAGCTGTTTCAAATTGGTTCGAATTTCTGATTGTAGCATTTCTTGTCTGCCATAGACTGTCTTTCCTCCCCTCTCAAAAATGCCAGCCAATTGCTGTCAGTGTGGTGACCAAGAGAATTCCTGTGACATAAGACATGACAACCAGGTAAGTGAATGGTTAGAACACAATTGACATCAATGTGCAATATAGTAATTCAGGTCACATGGAGTACTCTCTGGCAGAAAACCTGCCGAGTAGTTTGTCTGGGAAACATTGGTCCCCACAATTGTCCTCGGCTGCATCTAACAATCGGAATGTAACGGACAATCTGGCAACCAAAGGTTGACTGCCTCTGTCCGAACGGGTTTGTAGTCCTCCAGAAGATTGCACCATCATAAAGAAAACACAAATAGCTTGAAACTCTAAGAGATTTAAACACAAATTGCTTTGTTTATATATATAGTTCTTTCAATCCCATTGCAAGATCAGGGTGCAATTCCCAAAACCTTCTGACCCTGCCGAAGTTGTAGGATTCTGTAGGAGTTTTGTTCCATTTTTGCAGCCCAAACATCTGCCAAAACAAACAAAAAACGTGGCTGTGACCTCAACAGCTTTGCTTCGTGTCACAGCCCTAGTCATGGTCTCTAGTCACTTCACCAAACGAACCGACGTCAGAGCGGCAAAACCCTGGTTGTTAGTCAGTCAGTCCCCACTGGTTCGTTGTTGGAAATCTCGAAATGGAAGCATAGAATTCACAAGATGCAAAAAATCTGAGAGAATGAGAAATTCATCCCTGATTCAAGCAATCGCCATGGGTTTTGCGTCACTGCTCCTCTGTTCAAGACCGGTGCTGGTGTTGTCTATCAAGTTGAAAGCTGTTTTTTGACACCCCACATGGGGTCGTTTTCAACAAGCGAGGAAAAACAAGATTGAAACACACGAAAGCACCAATAGCTGTTTCAAATTGGTTCGAATTTCTGATTGTAGCATTTCTTGTCTGCCATAGACTGTCTTTCCTCCCCACTCAAAAATGCCAGCCAATTGCTGTCAGTGTGGTGACCAAGAGAATTCCTGTGACATAAGACATGACAACCCAGGTAAATGAATGGTATTAAAACACAATTGACATCAATGTGCAATATACTTGTATAGTATTGTTGTTTTGCCACCGCATTCATGGTCACATGGAATACTCTCTCCGCCGGAAAATCTAACTTCCAATAATTTGCCTGGGAAACATCCCGACAAATTTGCGAAGTGTGGCCAACCAGTGCGAACATAAGGCACATGGTTTCTCCCCACACAACCGAGGTTTCAGAATGACTGGCTTCAATATGACCCATGTGAAGCCCATGAAACAAAACAACAGATCAACATCTTTTTAGAAAACATGCAAGCAAATTCACAAGGGTCTAAAAGTCCGAAAAAAATCCAGTCAAATCATTACCTTTTCGACCAAATATAACCCACAAATTTCTCCGAATTCGGAGATGTGTTTTTTATCCGCCTCCAAAAATCTTGGGAAAATGGTGGGTTTTGGAGGTCGTGGGTGTTTTTTTCCCACTCAAAGGTGGGCAACGGTTGGACCTTCATGGACCCCAAGCTTCACCCGGGCGCAACCGGTGGATGGCTTGCTCCAATTGCTCAGCCAACGGTTCAGCTGCGATGTATTTACTGAGGACTCCCAACAAGCCCATCAAGGACATTCGTTCCATCACCTGACAACCAACAAAACAAAACAATAAATTGGAGCTTTGGTAAAAATAGTTGGGACTACGGGTGGCGGGAGGAAATCGTACCCGGAAAAGGGAGCGGGTGATGATGACGACACTTTGATTTTTCAAAATCACGAGGGGTGAAAAACATGGTGAGACCATGCACTTCCCGAACTGTCTCGAGGGATCCTCTTCAATGTTACATGAATATATGAATACATGGATATATGAATGAACATATATGAATATATGACTATATGTAAATCTAATGTCCTTTATTATATACATATGTTACATGTCTTCCCTTCACTCCTTCCAGATTGTTGGACCCAACATTTGCGCCTTCACCAGGGAATTGAGGGTTTTTCGAGGAAATGCATCGAAGTGAACTTCTGTGGCATGACTCCCTTGCAATAACTCCAAGACATCCTTCGCTTCATTCCATCCTTGTTGCACCTGAAGTGTCGAGAAGTTGTGGTGGGATTCACAACTTCTTTCAATGCACACTAAGGGGATAGGATGTGTTTAGTTTATATACCATATCATACCGTTGGCCTCACACAAAACCTAGATGTTGGGATTATTTAACACATATTCGCGGGAGGAAAAGCATTGTTCATGGTTCTGGGTGGCTAATACATACAAGTTGGTCAAGCTTCTCTCGCTATTTCTTCTAGGGTAGGGGAGTGGGAAAAAAACTGCTGCACACTCGGGAACTACATCTTTCCTTTCCATAAAAAATACATAAAGCATTTATTGAACTGTCAAGTTCAGCAAATTGTTGAGGTCATCATCTCATCTCTCACTTTGCTTGCAGAAATCTACCCCCCCACAAAAAAGGTGAGGGGTATGAATTGTTTTTCTCCCCACCTTCGTTCGCAGCAACGGAAGCAGTAAGAAGATCTTCTCTGAGTCGGAGAGACGAGCCATGACGCTACGTTGTGCTTTATCAAGGCTGACCAACTTTTCATGATCTTCATGACAAAAAGGACATGAGGCGCCCTTCACACACTCCTTTTTTTGTACCCAAAAGAGACAAGGTCGACGACAAAGTTCAGGATGACCATAACTTCCTGTGAGTGTTTTTTGTCGGAGTGTTTTTGCTTCAGTAGTTGAAGGATGTTGCAAGTGGGAAAAAGATGGAAAAAGGATACCAACAAACCTTAAGAAAAGTTGATAAATAGATACAAATAGCCAAGAATCCCAAGGATGGTAACACAGTCTCCTCAATCTCCACAGGGCTAGAAGTGGACTTCATTTCCAGCATCAACTCCTGCAATTTAAGACCGGGAAGTTTGTCACGTCCAAAGTCTGCTATGGATATAAATCCTTGAGTCCTTAAAATGTTGTGGTTTCTCGATTCACTGATGTGTGTTCATGTGTATATTGATGTGTTCCGCAATTTTTGTACGTAAATAATTATATAATCATATCATTTGGTGTCCAACATCTTCTTCCACAAAAAAAAAACACTGCTATCCTCCGCGCGGTTTGCCAAGGTTTTGACATGCCCATGGTATCCAGCTTCATTTGCCCAAAAGTCACTGGTCTCTGGCATCACACCAGGCACAGGCGGACAAGACCTCAAGATGTTGGCACTCCTCATCTACCTGTTTTGCAGGGTATGTTGCTTTACCTTTTTCCCAGGCACATTTCTTTTCGAAACTCCAAAAGATCTTGCTGGAGATTTTTTTCCAAGATCAGTTTGTTATGATTTGCTATCTATGGGTGAGATCAAAATCTTGACAAATCGCGGTTTTCAGACACCATCACAAAAAAAATCGCTCCGGAAACCCTCCTTCCTTCCAACGCCGTCAAGTAACTTGGAGCGTGTTTGACCAGCACCTCCCGGAAGTTCCATCTCCACGTCAATGAAGGTCAAACGATAACGAAGGGCCATCATGTTGACCCAGCGAAATGATGACCCGCTAAAACGCGCCCACGAAAAATTGCTTTGAGCCCAAGTACGGCACTCAGTAGAAACATGTGAACCCCGTTAAAAACGAGGAAAAAATGGTGATAAAAATCGTGATTTTCAGCGGAACCATGGGTGACTCGTGAACCTCTGAACAGTGGCTTTGCTCGACTTTCTGTCCCAACATAGTGTTCCCCTCAAGTTTTGGGCTTGCTTCCACCCATTTTAGTTCACTCATTTGGACAAAACTATTCCATCTTCTTTCTTTCACCAAAACCCACTTCTCTCAGAACTGCGTGTGGATTTTTCCTGCCTTTTCAAAAAAAAACTCATATGTTTCTCCCACCAAAAAATGGTGGTTTCAAGGGGGATGAACAACAAAAAAAACCATCCAAGCTCTACGCGCCTTGGAGAAGTCTTCCAAGGAGTTGAGTTTCATGTTCTGGTAGCGGTCCCGAGGTTTGTTTCTCAGGCAAAACCCATGGTGACCTCGGAGTCCGGAGGTGTGTGTCTTTTTTGTTCATGGACAACAACAAAACAAACAGCACATGAAAACTGAAGAGTTGTGGGACTAAGGTTACTGAGGTCAACTTGAAACTTGAGGCAAATTTTGTGGTTCTTCATTGAGTCATTTGACGTTCTGAAAAAACTTCTCTGCATCCCAACCCGGAAAACTCTCGTCCCTTGGGATTGGACAGTGTCTGTGGTGCAAGTAGTTCTGCATCCTTAGGGCGAAAAGTGGGATTTCTCCAAACGAAAATCTTCATTTTGAGTCCGTGTTTCATTTGAAACAGCCTAAAATCATGCGAAATCCATAGCATCTTTGATTCTCAACATAGACCACCTATCTATGAAGTCCCTTTTTTTGCACCTCCTGTCTGAAAAGCAAGCCCAATGGTTCCATGCTGGGCATTCGCGACCCGTGCTTGGCGCACAATGCTCGGTGCTGGTGGAGGATTGAGACGGCTCAAACGAGTCCAATAGCCTGAGGCCTCGCTGGGATTCATTGATGATGATGATGATGATGATGATGATGATGATGATGATGATGATGATGATGCTGGTGGTGGTGGTGGTGATGATGATGATGATGATGATGGTGGTGGTGGTGGTGGTGGTGGTGATGAATTATGATGAGGATGATGATGATGATGATGATGGTGGTGGTGGTGGTGGTGATGAATTATGATGAGGATGATGATGATGATGATGATGATGATGATGATGATGATGATGATGATGATGATGATGATGATGATGATGAATTATGCCAAAAAAAAAAAAAAAACAATCCCCCAAAATAAAACAAACACATCCCCCCAAAAACTCGAACCATTTCGATTCCCAAAAACCCAGCCTCTGCTGCTGGTGGTGGTTTGGGTGGTGCAGGTGGTGCCAGCAATGCGGAGGGTGGTGCCGGAGCGCCCAGTGTCGAGCCACGCTGCAAGAGTTGACCAACGCTGTCCACCATCGACGTGACCGTGGTGTTCCTTGGCATCTCGGGTTTGAGAAAACAACACGTTGGTGATGAAGTCTAGGGCAGGGTGTCTTGTTTTATTGGTGTTTTTGTTTGGGGGGGAAACCTTGATGCACTTTGGTTTGAAGTACTTCTGTTTGTTTCTGTTTTAGATGCTTCTGTTTTTAAAAAGGACATGTAACTGCTCCCCCAAAAAAGTCCAGTTTTTGTTCAGGCCAAAGATCACAGTCGCATCGAAGGCTGCGAGAGGTCGCTCGGTGGGTGGCTCCATGGCAAAGCTAGAAGGGCTCGGGCACTGGATGATGAAACTGCAGTCGCAAGCGGCGCAAGCATCTAAATTTCATGTGATGTTCTTCAAGGTTTTCCAAGATGATGGTTGCTATGAGAAGGAGAGCCGTGATGGTGGTGGTTGGTAAGGAGGATATTTCCTGTTTTGACCAAAGTTGGCATTGAAATAGAAAAATAGATGTAGTGGGGCAAGGTGTTGCTTCCAACATTCCCAACACGGAGGTCTCGTATCTATGACCTATGATCATCGTTACCTACCTCGCGTTGTTCGTTGCTGACGCTGGATGCAGGATCCTAACTACATCAAGAAAATAAAGGCAGAGACAATCTCCCACAAAGATGTGCTTTTACAGTTTTTCAAACAAAAAAAAATCGGTCAAGGAATCATAGATGATCAGTATCCTGTCTTCATTCTTCCTTGAAAGTTTCAAGCTGCAACATGCTGAGCTGAAAAGGCAAATGATATCCAAGCCCTTCAACTCCAGGTACCAGGTGGTAGCACTCGAAGTTTCAATCATAGAAAGTCATGGACAAAAACAATGCACAGCAACATCTTCACATGGTAACATGAAGATAGCGCCAAAAGTGTTTGTTTACTGATCAGATAGGTGCAAGCGAGTAAAAATTCGCCAATTTGAGTTGCAATCACATTTTGGGAGTCTGGTTTGTTTACCATGTCTAAACTACTTCAATGATTGTTCAATCAAAGCTCCAAAGGCTTTCATGAAAAAAAGTGTCCCCAACTTCATCATCACGCTGCATTCCAACCACCCCCACTTCTTCACAAAAAGCCGGCGAAAGGCGAAAGAAGCCGCCCCTTTTTTTGGAGTCGAACGGCCCGCTCTTCACGGCCTCTAGAATCCAAACTACCAACGAAGACCTTGAAAGCCAGGTGGGGTCAGACTGGTTGTTTTTGGTGGGATTTTGCCACCACGGACAAGGCGGTGGGCGGTTTTTTTTGGTGGACAAGCGCCAGCAAATTATGACAAGTTCAGAAAAAAGGTAGGTAGGAAATTGAGATAGGAATCCATCATGTTTCGACCTATTGGAACCCAGTCAAAGATGGGAGGTGGTATTTTTGATTTTGAAAGATTTTTATGGTTTCCTAGTATTTTTCGGAATCCAACGGCTGGAGACTTGCGCTTGTCTGACGGAGATTCACGGAGATTCCTTCACTGCCAAAGGTTGATGTTTCGGATCAACGACATCGCAACGACATGCAGCTGAAAGAGATGGATGCCATCCGACACCCATGTGATTCGGAGATATTTCGGGGCCACGGAACCTGGATGCCTCCGCTTCCAATGACTTAAGTCACGACAAGCTATGAATGGTACGTAGCATGTATCATCAATTATTACACCAGAATTTATTACTAAGACCAATATATACATTGTTTTTCATTCTTCCAACTGATACCTAGGTCAGTTGGACTGTCAAGCCGCATAATAAACCCAACAGGAAAAAAAAGAGACCTGACCTCGGAAACCCTACACCAACTGTTATGAACAAACTTCACGAAACGCCGCAGGCGTCACGTTTTCTTCACGAGACTAGACATCTCCTTCCCAAGTGGCCTGGCACGGTGCAGACAAATCATTAAAACGTGATGCTGGTGTCCATTCTTTTTGCAGGAAAACTAGGACACTCAAAAAATAAACATGAATCATCTTGTTTTTAAAAAAAAGGAATCATTTCAACTAGATGTTGCAGGGAAAAGATCTGTAATGTAAAACTTTGCATTCAGAAACAGAGAGTTTGCCCAAAGGACGAAAGAAAAACTTCAGAAGCTTTGTACTCCAACATGGATAACAAGTCTCGTAAGACCTTTGTTCCAAAAGACATGCAGCAGCCCCCCCTTGCAAGACACATGTGTTTTTTTTCCCTTGGCTGCTCATTTCAAATCCCGCGAAGGCGCACACCTCACCACCTTGCAACAGAAAAAATGGGCAAAAGGCAGAGCGATCTCAGAAGGCAACTGCAGCTTTTTGAGCAGGGTCGCCTTGGAAATGCCAAAGCAGCGCAATGGGAAGTGGAGATGGAGCATCCAACTGCGGGCGGCCTGTTCCAGCTGGAATGGAGTGAACACGAGCAATGCTCCCTGCGGGACCCGCACTTGCTCTTCATTTTCCTTTTCGAAGTGCAGTCATCGCAGTCAAGAAATGGGGGCCCGGCTGGAAGAAATCCAAATCTTACGGGATTCCCTGGTTCGTGGTATCCCAGAATTTATAGGCAAACATCCCAACAAGCAGGATTTCAGGATTGAGTGGCTAACTTGCCTCGATATGGAGTTGGCAAACATACCTCAGGGCCATATGCTTTTTCCGGAAAAGATTGGTAGAGATGATTTCCTAGGATCCTTTTTTGTAGCTGGAGGTAGCTGGAAAGTTGTGATATCTCGGGGTATAAGATCATGTTTGAGTTTGATGGATCAAATTATCAAATCCTAGAAGTAACCATCCCTGAAACTGACATAACCCCTGAAAATA
This sequence comes from Breviolum minutum Mf 1.05b.01, assembly GCA_000507305.1. Lineage (NCBI taxonomy): Eukaryota > Dinophyceae > Suessiales > Symbiodiniaceae > Breviolum > Breviolum minutum. Next base: position 453,581 of record DF239020.1, read on the forward strand.
GACCCCTGGAAAAAGGAGATTCCTTCTTGGAAACCACCATTTTCAGGGCTATGTTAGTTTCAGGGAGGGCAGATCTCCAATGATCCCCCGGGCCTGCACCGTGGATCATCTCATTCCACGGGTCACTAAATCGGCTTCAAGTAACCTTCAAGGCGACAGGGTAGAGCTGTATAATCTTCATTTTTGATAAACATCAACAGGAAAATCGCATTGAAACTCACCTTTTGTGATGGTTCTTCTTGCTTTTTGATTACCTGATTACCTGAACTTGAAGCTTCTTAGGTGTATCTCCAAGAGAAGTGACGTTACATAAGCTATTTTCCACTCTATTTCATTTGGGATTTGTGATACTGAGTTTCTTCTACGAGTACCATGCGATTTTCATCGACCATCTCCAAAACAAACAGCCAGGTCGTGTGTTTTAAGTCAATTCTCTTGTCCTCAACGATTATCCTGTTAAACCACTGGTTCCCAACCCGTCAAGCCCACGGGTTTTGTCAGCCTTTGAGTTTGATTTGCCATCGATGCAATTGTTTCACAAAGCCAGCGTTGGGATGAATGAAGGGTCTGGCCTATGAAGCAGGCAGTTGCGCAGGCCAGCTCCGGCTGCTCGGCAAAAAGCACCAAAAATTCTTAGCCATGTTTTTTTTCATGGCTTTGAAAGGGGTTGTAAAAAAAAGATCTATGGGAAGCAGATTTGGCTAAAACTGCCTTTGTGACTCAAAAATTATGATGCAAAGTACATAAGACTTGGCATTTTTGGGAGCTAGACTCGTCTACGTCAAACAGGATTAGAATGCAATGACAAAAACAGCGGCCTTTTGAAAATCTTTCGATATCTGTGATATCCAGAAGTGATGAATGATGATTCCGACCGGGCCGCCCAGGTGGACCCCCGGTAGATGAATAGATTTTCGAAACCTATCTTCTTCATCCATCCATAAACATCTACATATGGATGTTTCCAAAAATGGTGGTACCCCAAAATGGATGGTGAAAATAATGGAAAACCTTATTAAAATGGATGATTTGGGTGGAAACCCCCTATTTTTGGAAACATCTACACATCCATAACCCAGGTAAACCTTCATCATTCTTCTATGGCAACCAACCTTCTTCACTCGACCATAGGCTTCATCCATAGCCACATCACAGCTGGCCATAAGGTAAGCCTGGGGGTTAGTTGCAGGCACTCCTCAAATCCCCCAAACTGCCGGGGGGGAAAAGGTGGAGTGTGCCATCAATTTCCAAATCACCATGTCGTTTTTTGGGACCAAAGATTCGGTGCTTCACTGCGAAAAATCCAAGTTGCAATCGTGAATTTCGCAGAACGAGAACGGCCCTGAGCACAATTCACCATGACCTGAAGCTTCTCAAACAATGAACAAACAATGACTTTGCGAGAATCCATGTGCCCTTTCACTAAAAGGGACCCGGATCCGAATCACAGGGAAAAATAAGAAAACATCCATTGAAAAACTCTTTGAATATAGGTGTTTCCAAAAATAGGGGTACCCCGAAAAGGATGGTTTAGAATGGAAAACCCTATTTCTTAATGGGATGATTTGGAGGGAAAAAACCCTATGTTTTGGAAACCACCACCTAGTGCTCATCAGGTGACCATCTTCCCCTTCTTCTGCTGCTCTTGTGCCCAAAGAAGTGCTTGACACAAGAGCTCTAAGGCCTTTGCCTCCTGGGAAACGTTCCATCGAAATGGCGAGCAACGTTCGTTCAAAACCATGACATGACATGGGATCCTATGGGTTATACTGATTGGTTCCTAGGGATCCTTATCATTACGTATAATAATCCCTGTACCAAGTGGGCAATACAATCCTCCCACAAACAGCAAAAAACCAAGGTTTTGGTTCACTCAAGTGGACTGTAGCACTTCCCGGAAGCTGCCAGGTCCTTCAATCCATCATCCATTTCCTCCTCTGCTGCTTCTGCACTATCCTCCACTGCTGAAGGGGGCAACATCACAGCACTAGCAGCATTCCAAGAGCGTTGAGGTTTCAGCCCCTGTTTTTTCAAACTTGGTTGTTTTCCATCCATTTTCCATATCCCCCACATTTCCAGCACACCAGCCTCCCACTCCAAGTCATAAACTCGTTGCTGTTCCCTCAAAGCATCCATCGGTTCCCTGGTTGCAGGAAGAAATTCATGAAGCTTAGTTCCTGCACAATTCCTCAGGCCCAAGTGGTGCAAGTTTGGCCAAAGATGTCTTTATTGAGACCTTCTTGGTGTGATTTTTTACAGCTTGAGGGTGAGAAGTGTGCATTCACATGTGATATTATCTGGAAGCAAAGCCCTGCCAAGCGTCACCACCACGACATTTGAATCTTCCTGCCAAACAGGAAAGTCAAAGCATGTTGTGAAAACATGACGAGTGGGAATAGTGGCCCATGCTTTCCATAGGCAAATCAATCAGCCGACTTCTGCCACGTTATACCAGTTTGGCGCAGCATGGTTGGAGCTCGTGGAATCCAAAGCATTCATGAGCACCAAGAGCAAAAATAGTTCCATATATTTTCCTGTATGTATATATATATATCTATATATATGTTTTCTTAATATTACGTAGTTAGTACGAATTATAACGGGTAATGTGTATAGATGTATGCCATGGCACATATAAGTATATCAAATGCATATATGCTATATAAAT
>DF239020.1:469106-483226 GCA_000507305.1 Breviolum minutum Mf 1.05b.01
CTGGGTCATGTTTTTTGCGACGGTCCATTTTACCGTCGCAAAAAACCCTGATAAATGTCCAAATTTACGCACCGTCGGGAATTACATGGGTAACTGTCGCAAAAAACGCACCTCCCTTGATCTACAGTCTCAGTTCTTCCTATTGTGATGCCGCTATTGAATTCTTTATTAGACTAAGTATTATATCGATATCTTAATATGTATTGCAAAATGTGTAAGTTAGTACCACAGGATAAAAATGAGAGTCTAGTTTGTATTTACATTGTTGAATATCAAATAGCTCTTCAAAACGTCCTACCACTATCTCTTCACAAGTTAAATTGTGATACGTCCTTTCTACATCTTTCTACCATGTATCGTTTGCTGTGTTGTTGTTATGATTCTGTTCTCTTGAATTGTTGCTGAGTTGGTTGATGCATCTGTTTCAGTGGTGGTGTTTTGGGTATTTGGGTGATGTATCTGCTTTGGTGGTGTTGTGCGTGGCTTTTTTTGTTGCAGTATCTGTTTTCTGATGCTGTTTTGCGTATTTGGGTCTTGTATCCGTGTTTCTGGTATGTTCTGATGATATCTTTTATGAAGGTACATATTGACACCGTTCCTAGAATGAATGTTTTGCCATTTTTCCGTTTTCAAGATTATGTGACATCTTTGATCCCGATACCAATACACCCGGGACTCCTCCTCACTCAAATTGCAACAGCCAATCAAATCATCCTGAGCGAAGGGTTTTTGGGAGGTTTGGGTCTCCACCAATTTTGATGGTAAAGCATGATTTAAAAAAGTAGGTGGAGGTGGATACAAGTTCTTTGGTTCAAGGATACAACAAAGTAGACATTTCTAATAGCCTAAGAACTCCAGTTTGTCCAAAAGAGGACTAGGTGGTGGTTTCCAACCCCATTAGAAAAATGTGAGTCGAACTTGGATCCTTTTCCCCAAGTGGCAGTAAAAATATACAAACATTTGAAACCACCACATATATAGAGGAGGTTTCTTTCAAGTGCTGACTAAAGTCATTCTCCCAACCTGTTCCATCAACAAACCCCCCATCAAGTGAATCAATCTCCCCCAGGCCTCATGCCCATCGAAGCCAGCAGAGATGAAAATGAAATCAGGATCAAACTCCTGAAGGGCTTCAAAGCTGAAAAAAAAAAACGTCCAGACCTTTTCCAAAAAACGTGTGGGGAACCTTGCAGTTTTTGTTTGTTGCTGCTCGTGTTTTTGTGGGAACCGGTTTGTTTTTTTTGTTTGAGAAAGTTGGGTGTGTGCTTGTCTGTTGGTGTTTTTTTCCTGTGGAAGGGTGTCAAACTCCTAGAAAAGGCTTTGGTGTGACAGTTTGAAGGATATCTTGGTTAATGGTGCAGGACATGTTGGGATCCATTTGTTGAATGCATCCAAAATTTGGAAATTCATTACCAAGCACAAGAAAAAAAGACGCCTGCAGCTGGGGAAGAATGTGACGCCTGCAGCAGACGTAAGTTTTTTATCAGAACTCACGATGCCAGGTAAGTAAAGATCACCTGCTTGATATGTTTCATCTGTGAGCCATCTGAAACAAGACAAAACAAAAAAACTTACCTGTAGATATCACTAGAGTATCTTCTAAGATCATCAACTATGTATCCATGATTCAATAATATGTATCCAAGATCTTACCAACTACCAGACTTGCGGGAGCATACCGTTTCCAAAGGCACCTCATACCACGCCGAAACTCGGCAGGACCTGAGCCCCTCTTCAAGGGCGCGTTGATGATCCTGGCCCCCACAGAAAGTCGCAGTGTCCATCCGACCAATCTGAAATGATTACAAAAAATGTCAAAGAAGCGTGATATCATGGACTTTAAAAAAAACTGGTGGTTTCAAATTGTATCACCCAAAGACCGATAAAAAAAAGTAAACAAAAAATGGTTCCATCATGCCATCCATCATTCCAAACACACCTTGGAGTGGTGTCACTGCAGCTTCCGCCACTGCCTGAGAGTGGTTTGTGTATCCTTAAAAAGGATAGGATTCCCTGGTTGCATCAGACAGGAGTATTTAGAGAAGATGAGTTTTGAGACCACGAAACATTCAACAAAAAACCTGTGATGTTCTTTGGCAATCTGCTAGATTTTGGGATGCATACCTCTTCAAAATGGATGTTTGGTTGCATCCAAACCTGTAATTTGTCAACCACTACCACCCAATCTGAGAGTGCTCTCACAGCTCTGCGCTTTCATCTGTACTTCATCTATGATTCTCTGTGAAAGCAATGACTGAAGATACTGCTACCAGAATCTCATGCTGAAAATGTTTCACATCATCTAAATATATACACAGTATGTATATATATATATGGTGTATATCTACAATTAGTATCCAACCATCGACTCTTATGGTTCAATTCGTGACTCTCCCGTTGTTTCCTGCCTGGATAAAAGCCACCCCCAAAGCCATGGATGGACCTGGCACGCGAATGGAATTGCCATGCATGCAAGCGACAACCTGCAGGGTTTACACACCTCCCAAATCATCCATTTTTTGGTGGATACTGATAGAAGAAATCCGGCGATCACCAAAACCTGGGATGTATGAAACCCTGCAGATAATGGGATAAACTACCAACCTCAACTGGTGAATCCCGGATTTCTGAACCATCAACAGCATTTCCAGGAGAGCCAATAAAAATTCACCCAAGGCTTTCGGCCGAAGGGACGCAAAAAAGACGTTCTCCACATCATTTCCATCCAGCCAAGGCCTCAAAAATGTTCCATAGTAGGAAACAGCATAGTGGATCCAGCGCAGTCTATGATGCTAAAAAGTCGACAGTAAAAATCAAATGCCATCACAACCGACCCTCCCTGAAACTAACATATCCCCCTGAAAATGGATGCTTCAAAGATGAAATCTCCTTTCGGGAGGTAAGCCTTATTTTCAGGGGCAATTGCTGTTAGTTTCAGGGAGTGTATCCTTCTAAGCTTCAACTTTTTTTGGCTTCCCAATCCTCCCCTCTGGCATCTTGGGTTCCCCACTTGCAAGTTGGTGGTTTCTGTACCGACAATCTGAGATGGACAAAGTCGACATCAATGGATTCTCCATTCACAGCCAATGAGATGTGTTGCAGACATAGAGGTTTGTATAGATATGACATAAATCTTTATGGGAGTGTATACCAAGACCCTGGGAATTGTACAATAAATTTTGATCAGCATTATATAGATCCGTTTCTTCTAAAACGGATCACTGAAAAATGTCTACAGCAAAACCTCCCAGGTCAAGACCTTTCACTTACTCTTGTACCCTGAGTGCCAAACTTTACAAAGCTCCCAGCAAAAGGCATAGTTCCTGTCACTTCCTGGTATGACACGTCATAACACATCTGTCAAAGATCTGCAACTGGAACCATGACCACAAGGAAGATTGGATTCTTTTCGCAAAAAAAAAAGATAGAAATGAACCATGGTGACAAAAGAACCTACACATCAACTTCGGAAAAACAACTGCCTTGTTCACATCGTTTTGTATCCCACTTTCATATCCAAAGACATTAAGTCTGTAGATTCCAAAATTCAGCACATCCTAACCGGCACCTTCCAGGCTTGGGGGGTGAAGTTTTGAACCACCACTTTCTCCAAACAAAAAACACAAAAAAAGGGAGGGGAAAGATGGGACTTTTGAGACATCTCATCTTTTGTTAAACCATCCGTTTCACTTCCCAGCCCTCAACAAAACCGTTTCGCACCTTGTCCAGGGCGGGTCGATACTTCAGATTTCTCACCTGAAACAGCATGTTTCAAACACAAAAAAAATTGGAACCCATTCTGTTTGCGTGTGTTGATTTATATACGTTGTTGTTTTCGATTCTTAACTTATGATTTATAATTCATGATAACTACACCTACTTATCGATGTCCATATCTGGAATGCAACACGATATCAATAAATATGATATGGATACATGATGCATCTTGTACTATGTATATATCTATGTATCATGTTCATATAACTATCCGTCATCCGCTCCAACCCATTAATATACTAAATACCATTTCTGAAACTAATCTTTATGATTATATTGATTATATTACCCTCTTTTTAGTGGATCTTTGTAACCAAAAACTTGCAGTAAAAAGGTCACAGCTCTTTTAAAAAAAACACACATCAGTTTCCAAGCATCGAAAAAAATCGGCCGAAACCCCGGCGGTTTGTTTCAACCCTGCCAAGGTGCAGTAGCTTCGGTGCCATTTCCATGGTGCACATCAAAGTCGATAATAGCCACCTGGAGGATGACGAGGATATGGTCTCATGACTTGCTTTTTTTGAAAATACCTCCAAAAGACAGAATTTGACAAAGCTTACTCTCATCAAGTGAGCCAAGAAAAAAAAACACAGCCTTACTTTCCATGAAATCCTGGCTGGTTTAATAGGGATCCTTATGATGGTGTATTAGAATCCCCATCAAACTGGGTAGTTGTTCATTCCCTATACAGCCTAAACAAACAGGGGCCCACTTTTTTCATTGGAAAATAATGAAGGAATATTATATGGCATCATCAGATGAGATGGAGATTGAGAGACGATATGAGATGAGATTTGTCATTTTTTCGTGCATAAAGAGCATTGAATTGGCTTGGAACTTTCCATACATTTCCCATTACTTCTCCGTCCACCCATTGCTCCCTGTACCTTGTGGATGACATGTCGATACACGCACTTCCTGGGAGGAATCTGCACAGGAGGGTTTCAGTGTACTAGATTTTCTATTTCGGAAGTCATCGACTATGACTCTGACCTTGAAAACAACTCCAGGTCTTTAGCATTCAAATCCCAAACTTATGATTTTGCAAAATCTAATGTAAGGACATACAAGTTGAAAAAAAATCGTTTGTCGTGACATGGGTGGTATTGTATCCTTGTTCCATCCTTCATTCTCTGGGAATCCACATGGGTACCCCGACGCATAGGCAGCCCCAATGGCCACATTGTTCAGCAAGCAGAAGCCTTGGGAGCCTTCGGGATCATCCAGCAAGTCCTGCAGTGCCGTTTCCGGAAAAACATCCACGGTGGATATCTTTGCAGCTTTTTTGCGCCACGAAAATGATGAAAATGATGAACATGACATGAAAAATGGGATAAATGACATTGGCCAAACTATCCAGAATTTGCCATTTTGAGATTGTATGTAGTCCATGTGGGATGAATAGAATCTCCTTTTTTTGTAACCAACCTAGTCGACTGAAAGTTTCACCTACTCCTCTGGGGCCTTGAATACATGCTTCTCTTAATGCCTCCTGCTTCCGAGGCAAATTAATCCGGGAAAAAAAATCGCCCACAGAAATGTGGAACTTCAAAAATTTCATCCAACCGATCCAGTGAATTTTTGGGTCCAACAACTTGTTGAAGAGGTAAATCCGCCTTTTTTGGTCAGCTGCCTTACTTGTTGAGGCTGTCAATCTGCGCTGTGCGCTGTGAGTGCACTCCAAAACTGTCCAACGGGAAAACACAAAGTCTGCACACGCTTGTGGTGCGTGCAATTTGTGAAATGCCGATAGGGCAATCTCCAGCTCATCCTCAAGTACAATCATCCAATCATCAAGTCATCATCTGAGAATTTATACAACTAGTTTTCTGACAAAAAAACATTTTCCAGCGTCAAGACGCGGTGCAAGCTTTTTTCGACAGGAAGATCATTGCCAGAGATGAAAGTGTCAACACCCACCGTTCCGAGATTTTTGAACGACTTAGCAGCACGACCACATACATCAGTGGCATTTTGCAAAGATGGTCATCTGTGTAACAGTTCCAAGATTGAGTTATGAACCCGGTAGTATAGATCAAGTTCCAAGCTGTGCTCCAAATCGATTTTCTTAGTTTCAGTTCCTCGCTGTCCTAAGGAACTGGTCCAAAAATGCCGCTGATTCTTAGCGGATTTTGGCCAACTTTTACAACTTCTTACAACTCACCTTTCTGCTTCTTGGCGTAGTTGTGGACGGCTTTCAGCAAACCAAGGCCACTATTCTTGATGGCCTCATTGGCATGATTTTTTCAATTGGGCTCACGGTTCCGTGGTCTGGAGCTTGAGTTTTTTGAAGCTAATTAGTGTAGCATTTTGAAAGGAAACCTTGGCATAGATAGATTTTGACACTACATTCTGACACGTCTCGTTTTGGCAAAACATACTTTCCCAAAAGGTCTCTCAAGCTTGAAAATCTTCAAGTTTATTTCAATTGCCACTTCCCAAATTCTTCCAGATTCCAGATCTCGAGTCCAGCAAAGCCACCTCTGAATCCTTGTCCTTCTTTTCACTGGCTTCACTGTATTGTTTCTGGAGCCCATCGACAAAAGTCTTGAAGTCTGACTCCAACTTCTCAATCTCGGCTTCCTTCTCCTGGCCAAACATCCAAATCCCAACAAAAAAAAAACATCCGCCATGAACGGATGAGATTCTCCAAATCAAAGTATCTTTCAAAAATTTCAAGGCTGAAAATGGCTCTTAGATTTTTGTCTCTTAACAAAGATTCTCAGGAATCCAAATTCCACAAGGGTTGGCGTGATCACATTTTGCACCTTGATCATGGTATCGCGCTTGCTGCTGTCAAGAGCCATGAACTCATCCAGCATCTTCTTCTTCTCTGCATCACACAGGTCCTTGGGGATTTCTATCAAGGCTTGGTGTTGGTTGCTACCCTGCCTTCTTGTTGCTGTTTTTTTATTGGTGAGAGTCAACTTTTGGATGCAGAAATCTATCTGTAAATCATTTAGCATCTTACCTACAATGGATTCCGGATCATCTCCCATATCCCAACAAAAGCAACCAACAAAACATGTCCCAAGTTTTGTTTTCCTTCCAAAAACAAGTCAAGGCTCTGGGTTGGCAGGGCCACATTGAGGACCTAAGCCTTTAGCAAAAGTGGACAAATCATTGAAGGTACGACCACCCTTGTAGTCCTTGCAGGAAACACCCAGATCAAAGGATGGATCTGGTGGATCTGGTGGATCTAGGAGGGGAAAAAAAGGAAAAGTGGCAACAACGGTAAAAAGTTTCATGATGGTCTTTTTGTATGGTTTTGTGTGCGTTAGGCATTTTCAATTGTCATTTCAATTTATGCATTTCAACTTATCAAAAAATCAAATCATCAAATCATCCCAAAACGTCGATTTATGAAACGTTTCGTCCAAAATTTGATATGCAAATCTCCTGAGTTTTTCCCCCTTTTCAGCCCATCAACCCCTTTGGATTCCCAACCTGGAGATCATCTGGATCTCCGTATTTGATGGTGGGATATCCACGAACACCCACCTCTTCACACCTAAATTGCTCATGCTGAGCTCTGACAAAACGTGTGTTTGGAAATAAAGAACTTGGCTAAACCATTGAAAGTATGGGGAAAAGCTGCATATATACCGAATACTGTATTCTTTTGATTTTTTCTTATCTTGGTTTTGAGAAACAAAACACACATGAATTGCACGTCCACACCACTACCATCACGTCTTCCGTCTTCCCATTCTTTGCAGCAGGTCACTTGCTCTTGCCGCTCCCAATGCAATCCACATCCGCAACCAGGATGTTGGAGGAGCCTTCGAACTCCTTCATCAGCTTGTCCCAATCCTTAAGACAGACATTGTCATATTCAATAGATTTCAATAGATTAATGATTCATGAATATTCATGATGTGTGTTATCAAAATCATTTGCATGCCTGAAAGATTGCCTGATGTTCTCGTCTGAAACTTGATGACTCTTAAAGAAACCCGAGGTCCCCGTTCATATCTGCGCCTAGATACGGGCTTCATCTTCTTGCAGTGGCCACACCTGTTGAAAGATGTTGAAAGGGATGTTTTCAGCACAAAGTATGTTCAACTTTCAAAAGACCTTCCACCATCACCTTCGGACCCTTTCTGCCAGGTGACCATGGCGCGAAAAACTTGACAAAGACAGTCTTGCCGCTCACCGCATCATCCCAAGACTCCTTGGAAAAAAAACCGATAGGATGCTTGATTTGCCAAGTGAATGATAATCCAACATGACGCATCCAAAAAAGACCTTGTTCTGGCGGGGGATTCAAGTTTGATGGTTTGAGGACTGTCAACCTCGTACTGAACTTGTGTCCCAAGAAAAACTCGACTATCTAAACTTTACAACCATCATCTGCCATGGTTGGTTTTCATGAAAGGTGATACCCTGCACCATTCGGCTCCTTGCTAAGCTCCTTGGCTCCCGCAACCATGACCATTGCCATAGCAAGGACAGCTTTCATGGCGAACGACGAAAGAATTTACGGGGGGATTCTTGACACGTTGGATCAGTTTGGAGAGTTCTCTATGAGCCAAAACATGCGCAAAAGTGACATCAAGATTATGTGTCCTCAATGGATAGATTTTTTTGTGCAGATGCAGCCATGAAGACCCAGATTCACAACCAACACCCCTGAAAACTAACATGACATTGGAAAATTCCCATGTTCAATAATAGCAAATACATCGACTCATTCATGGTGGATGAAATCCAGCGATCGTCATGTTAGTGAACTCGGGGTGGGGTAGGATCTACCCACCCAACTTCAAGGCCTGCTTGTCTACTGCACCAGCAGGACCCAAATGATGTCCAGGCCTCAGCTGAATCCATCCATGGTGGTCACTCTAAAAAATAAAACTCAGAAGTCCTGGCAGATGAAGAGGAGGGGGAATCCCAAGTGATGTTTATGTTTGATGATGATGATGATGATGATGATGATGATGATGATGATGATGATGATGATGATGATGATGATGATGCTGATGATGATGATGATGATGATGATGATGATGATGATGATGATGATGACGATGATGATGATGATGATGATTCTGTTGTATTTTTCTCTGTGAATTGATGATAATCGCAGCTTGGTTGAAGGTAGTCTAAGCATATATCCCTAAGACGAATCGGAACTTCCTCTCATTGGCTTCATCAATCATTAGGACCAACCAGTGCTTGATTACGCCTGTCCAAACAAAAAAAGAGAGATTGCGGAGTCATCATCTGAAATGAGAGTTCTCAAAAAAGTTCTTTAACAAGTCGCGTTTTAAGTGTTTGATACCAAAAACACCGGCTCCTGGTGACTGAAATACAATGAAATACCACTAATGCTTGATTCCAGCTCAGCCAGAAATCATCATCATCATCATCATCATCATCATCATCATCATCAGCAGCAGCAGCAGCATCATCATCATCATCATCATCATCATCATCAGCATCAGGAAGAAGCAAGAAAGGAAAACAAATGCCACGCAGCAGCTGCTGGGCACTCCCTACGGCCTCACCGCACAGAACGCATTCCGAGCCTGCTCATTGCAGACCTTGCCACGCTTCAGTGGCAGGAAACAAATTTTTCACAACAAGCCTCCACATGGAAGTTTCGTATCTGCTCGTGTTTTGAACCAATCCAGAAATAAAACTCCGTTCTAGATACAGTAATTCAAAGTATCACATATCATCATCTACAGATAAAAATCTTTACACCTCATCCCTTTTACAGCATCAGAAAAACATCACATCATCCATCGTTCAGCGCTTCAAAAGCCATATTATGCCATATGGTTTGTCGAGATGGATGCTGGAACTTCTAAAGTTCAGCCTCAGGCTTTCACGATTTTTTGTTTAGCGGTTCCCTTATTTGTTCGAGAAAGTCCCCAATAAGGAGGAATCAGGAATCAGGAGAATCATGGTTACCCCAAAGCCATGGTCCCAAAAACCTTCACCCAAACTTCTGCCTCCCCCCAACAGCTGACAATTTTTTGAAACAAAATCCTCAAAAACTATCAAGAGAAAAAAGCTTGCAAGACTACCAGGAGATCCACCAAAAAAAAAGGGATGGCCTAAAAGGGTTACCCTCCAGGGAATTAACATATCCCCCTGATAAGGCATATTTGAAGATGATGTTCCTTTTCGCCAGGTGGGATATGTTAGTTTCCCTAGACGGCATTTCCCCACTCTTCGGACCACTTCTCCACAAATCCCCAATGGGCCTGATCAACTGCTTCCAGCACTGCACCGGCAGCATGGAGTGCTGCTGACCACGAACTTGGAGGTTGGACTAACGGGATGTCTGGCGACTGTTGGATTCCTTTTGTTAATAGGACCCTACATGTAAAAGCCGTCTGGTAATGTCGACATTCACTTTGAGATACCAGATTTAGAGATCTTGAAGAAAGTTTGGGAAGAAAGTGGTTGTCTAAGTAATAAGCTGCATAAGCTATATGTGTAAAGAACTGTTCTACACTTGGATCACAAAAGTCTGCTGCAAGAACTGAGGATCCCAAACTCTGGTGTCACCTGCAGCCGATACAACCGACAGGGACAAAGTCGAATGCAGAAAAGACATCTCAGGTAAGGTTTTTTCTTTCTGTGTTCATCTGTTTGGCCACTTATGGGCATAAGAATTGGGCACCAGGAATGGTGGCATATCCTTGTGAACATGCCAGTGCCCAATCCATTGATTCAAGGCCACAGCCATGTGACAATAAAAATTGAAAAGGAAGCGCCAAGCATCATGGCGTAGTTGTAGAAAGACAATCCACAAGCGCGGCCAGAAAAAAGCAAGTGAGCCTGTCAGCACTAAGGCTTTCCACCTAGAGCCGTTGCTATCGATGCCATCCCACAATGCACTGGCACTGTTTTGCCAAAGCTTTGCCCAAATTTGATCACATGAACAACCCACGTGTTGCTCCTGTCACTTGCGTACGGCACATGGGGCACTGCCGGAACCGTTGAGATTCCTGGCACTGTTGGCAGACCACATGTCCGCATGGCATCAATGCCACCACCGGTCGAGTTTCATGGCAAATTGGACAGGTGCTGCTGGTACCGGATGGTCCAGTCCCAGTCTTCTCTGGAGCTTGAGATTCCAAATTCCAACTGGCATAAATTTCAATGCGCCAACTGCGACTCCGTTTTTCCTCGACATCCTCTACGGCGAAATCTGAGAAGCCAAGTTCACCAACTCTCTGCTTCAGAGTCTCCAGATCTTCATCAGACCACCACTCTGGACTTGTATATTTCTTTTCACAATCACAGCACCCCTTGGCTGCCTGGGCTTCGCATTCTGCAATAAAGCCACTGAAGATTTTTTCCCTAAATTGTTCCCGGAAGCCCATGGCTTTCCTTCCCAAGCTCTGTGCAAAGGACATGCGCAACAAAGCTGTCAGGGAAGTTGTTTGTCGCTACTCTACTGCTTCAACCTTCAAAGGCTCAAAGGCGGCAGGGTTGTTAGACGTCAAACTAGCAGAATGCACTGCGGCATGGATGTTTCATGTGGAAAAAGCTTAGTTGTTTTCCAGTTTCTACTGCTTAAGCACCGTATAAAGAAAGTAAATCCAACTTGAAACTATCTGAAGTTAGAAGTTACCCTCCCCATGTAGCAACAAAAATCAACAAAGGCAGCCAAGTTCAAAGGCAAAAAAATCTATCCAAAAATGTCGCATGTCTTCACGAACCACGCCTTGGTGTCTCCTCTATCAATAGCCATTGGCCGATTTCGACCTAGCTGCCTGACCTGGTCGCGATGATCCAACTATCAACTCATGGTCCCCCGGTTTTGTTTCATGGAAAAACGAAAAAAAAAACCTTTCCTTGCAATACGAATGTCCATGAATTTTCGGATGATACCCATTCCCCCCTTCCCCCTTCGTGTTTACAAAACAACCCCCCTTTGTCGTGGCCTTTTGGACACTATCGATGAGCTTCTGCACATACCTCATGAGGAAAACCAACTGGATAGGAACTCAGAAGGCTATGCCCATGGGAGATCTAAGGATGGAACCAAAACTCATGCACCCGCAGCCTGAACCCCACGTAACGAGGAGGGGGTGAGGGGTGCCCGGGGTTGACTCCCTGTCATTGCCATGTTGTTATGATGATAGGTTCATACACATTTCAACATGGATGTATTTTCCAAGGGTTGTTTATGAGATACACAGGATCATTGAGGTTCATCTTGTCAATCTAGAAGTTTCAACAATTATGGATCCTTCATCAAAAACACAAAAAAATACAATTGAAACAACCAAACACCTCAACAAAAATGGAAAAAAATCCATCTCCTCAGCACCAACATCCAAGCTACCCATTTTTGCTGTTCCATTTCCATCCCCCCCGTTTCAGTTTTCCCGACACATCCACAATGGGAGCCATATTGGGTTCGGTGTTCCAACGAAGATCCCTGGGAGGGGGGGATAAGAACAGGTGGATCTTTTTGATGGAGATTTAAAAGGAAAAAAACCACCAACAAAACTTCATGACACATAGGTGACATAGATAATTTTCTTTAAAAAAAAACATGGCAGTTTGAAATGAAACTCTCAAAGTTTGTTTATTTTTTGGTAGTTTCAGGAAGCCATCTAGCTATCCCAACATCTGCAACTCACACTTTTTTTCATGCAGACCTGAATAGATCCGTCCGGAGAAGCCCGTTCTCGCCGCACAAGACCTCACAGACTGTCATCATACTCATCATTTGAGTATTTCTTGCCAGCATGCAACTTTGTATTTCCCATGAGGTTAGGAGCTCAGCGTTTCACAAAAAATAAAAGCGAAGAATTTTCAGCGCTTCATGAACTACACCAACTTGCCAACTTTGCACAGAGATTCACGAAAATCATCACAGCACCTGTGCTCCAATGCCCGAAATCCAAATTTTTGAGGCGCCACACTTCCAAGCGATGAGGATTTTCAGGTATCTGACCTCAGAGAGCAACTATTGAAACCACAACAACCAAACCACAACCAAACCACAACCACAACCACAACCACAACCACAACCACAACCACAACCACAACAACAACAACAACAACAACAACAACAACAACAGGCATGATTTTTTCCCTTTCTGGCACTCACTGCAGCTGGGCCACTAATCAACTCATGTCTCAGCTGCGGATCATCAGTCTCCTAACGGGTGAAAAAACCACCCATCGCAATTCGCAAATTCAAGACACAAGCTACAGATTCTGTCACCTCAAAATTCTACCACCAAAAAAAAAACATAGAAGTCAAAAATCCAGCCCAACAAGAAGACCGGAGCACAAAGTTCCAGTCAAAAATCCAGACCATCAGTTTTTTGTTGTTTGATGTTTCTTGGATAAGTGTCACTACTATTAGACTTCAGGTAGCATACCAGCAATGGATGTAGTTCCCCGCCTCTGGGATCAAGCCATGCCTCCCACAATGGGCATGAGTCACCTGGGGGTCGCCGAAATCGCCAAAGGTCGGATATCTGGAAGAAAAGACCATGGAAAAAGGAAGAAATTTTAGCACAAAATGTGTTATGTTTGAAAATAATAGATACTTCTTGTATTGAATCTATTGAGTTTTAGTTTCGTTTTTCAAAAATCCGTGGTTTTTTTGTATTTCTTTATCGATCCATGATTAAGAGGTGAGCCGGGAACAAATCTTGCTTCACCGATTTGATCGGGTTCACTTCGTGAATGAAACTGGCTATCATGGCATCACTGGGTGTGCCAAACCAGGACGGTATTGGGCTCTTTGAAGATCTGGCAATCACCGCAATGATGCAAGTCGCATGTTGAAAATAGATACCTTTCAATTCACCATGCAACGAATATCCTCATACAACATGTTATACGGAAACACTAGAAGTCAAGTAAAAATACGTATGATCTTAAACATACATGGGTTTCACACCATCCATGTTTCACGGACTGCGAGACATTCTCCAACTCTCACAGCATCTCCCATCGACGTTATGTGGTGCCTCAGGCCAAATTACCTCCTGCATCCAGGAGATCAACTCACTGCATTTCCCCAAGCAGATTTCTTTGAAGGCCATAAACTTCAACAATAACAAAAATAAACAGCATAAATTTGATAATCATTAATATCCACCACAACATAACAATAAGAAATGATACATAATGCAGGAATGAAAATCCGCCGACCCGGGTCGGCGTGTACAGCTTCTTTTCTTATGTAGCATCCAAAATTTTGTCACAAGGTGCCCATCCAAAATCCCCAGTCCAAAGTCCAAAATCCAAGATCCCCAAAATCCAAAATCCAAAATCCAAAATCCCCAAAATCCAAAATCCAAAATCCAAAATCCCCAAAATCCAAAATCCAAAATCCAAAATCCCCAAAATCC
>DF239020.1:483548-527886 GCA_000507305.1 Breviolum minutum Mf 1.05b.01
GACTTCCAACCCAGAGGTCAGAACTTTACAAAATCACAGAAAAACCCAGACTTCCAACCCAGAGGCAACTTCATTGCTATGAACTTTTTGGCGCAAATTAATGTGGATTACCCGGGTCGGCGGCCACAGGCGCCAGCCTGTTTTAAATAAGACTAGTCATATGTAATTATGCAAACATCATCAAACCAACACATGTCACACATGTGCAATTTTTGTGCTCCACCAGCTGCAGTGACAGTCCTCCATGGCAGAGTTGTCCACCCCTGATGGCAAAAAATGAAGCTGGCAGAAGTTTGGTAGGTTACAGCCCCCTTAAAACCAAACTCCCAATAATCGTTATTGAATGCCCCAAAAGCGGGCTCTCAGGAAAAAAAAACACTAATTATTGCAGTTTCCTTCTCAAACCAACTGATCACCATGTCCTTTTCCCACCTTTCATACCACATTTTCGTCAGCTCCTCTAACCCTCTCCGCCCACCTTCGGGTGCTAAGAAGGATTCCGCCACGAAGTTCCATTCTTTGCTCAAACCACGCGACGCCGCAAAGTCAAAGAGAAAAGAGATGTCAGCCTCCGGGTGCTTAGGGGTGCTGGAAGAGGCACATCATATGGTCAAAAGCAGCATCAAAAAAAACTGTGGAAAGCAAAACCTGGACCATCTGGATGCCAGAGAAGAATGTTTCGACCCACTTTCTGGAGCTTCTGAGGTTTCTGTACTGCAACACTGCAACACCTCATGTTTTCCCCTTCCCTTGCATTGCACCTCCTTCATCTCCCAGCCATGCTTGTGCCTGGTGTGCCAGCTTTCCCAAAGGAACAAAAACTCAGACATCCATAGATATCTCTTGAAAAAGAGGAATGATTCGACTCGAAACATAGAAAATTGCCCAAACAAAATGCTAGGAATCAATTTGAATCTAAACAAAAACACAGATGTTCCAGCTCCTGGGCCCTCCCCACAGCAACAGGGCCGCATCCCAGGCTGATCGATCGATACAGCGATAGAAGGGACTTAACCTCGTTGTATCGAACGGATGGTGTTTTGGAAGGTAAAGGGCTGTAGGCTGTGTTTTGTTTCTGAGACGTTTGAAAATGTTAACCCTGAGATATTTTCTGAAATACTGTATACTTTGGATGTTTTGATAAGTCCAAACTGGTCGAATTTTCAAAAGACTTCACCAACCTTCAGAAACTTTGACATAAAGAGGGGGAATTCCCTTTTATGAACTAGTTTTGATCTTTATATCTCGCTGGCAAAATGGACAGAAACTCCATGGCGCTGAGTCATCATCCCCTTGGGCCAAACTCCAGGGACCCGAACTCTCCAGAGAAGGCACTGCGATCTGAGACCTTCGGGTGGTTTTTTTCCCAGAAATGGTGCTGGGAGATGTCAAAAACACCCTGGGAGATGTGAAATGGAAATATCCTCGAAACCTTTGATCCCCACCATTCTCAGAATCTGCATAAATATCAACACTTCTGATAGTTCCAAAGAAACCTTAAATTTGAAAATTCCCAATAAAAAACAGTTGTTTCATTATATGATTTATGCCTGTGAAAACCCCAGCAGATGCCAAACGGCAACCGCTGGTCGCCCTACGCTACGCCCCACCTGCAACATCAACTTCACACACTCCGGGTTTCGAGAGTCGATGGCCTCAGATGAAGCTGGTTGTGCCACACCGCACCCCAAAACAGGGGTACCCCAAAATGGATGGTTTATAATGGAAAACTCTATTAAAATGGATGATTTGGGGGTACCACTATTTTCGGAAACATCCATATTGCTAGTGCCCTTTAAAAAAAAAAACGTCAAGCCACACATAACTTAATATCTTTCGATTCTTAAAGAACACAAGTTGGACATGGAGTATATCTGTTATATCTTGCGATTCAATGTGGGAAAAGTCATGATCAGTGTCCAAAAACTTGGGTTCCACGACATAATGCAAAGGCATGAATCCATAGTCATCTTGTAGACCTCCAACGTCCGAGGTCGTCTTAGGCAGTAAGTTCAGATCAAGGTATAAAAGCATCAAGCAACTTGGTGACCTAATGCACCACCTGGGATGGAGAAAACCCTGCAAATTAATGGGACATACTACCAACCTCAACTGGTGAATCCCGGATTTCTTCCATCAACACTGTCAATGGCACAGCAGCTGCACCTGGGTCTGCATTGTGGCCCAGTAACCTCAAGGATGGAGAGAAATATCTCGGTTGCATCTTTGTTTTTACTGACACGACAAAATGTGATTGAATTGATATCCATACGCATCTTGTGAAGCAAAAATCAAATGTTCTTTTGTAAATTCTATGAAGTGCTTTTTTGTTGATAGATCTCACATCACTTAATTTTTGTTAGAGCAAAATTGGAAAAAAGTGCCACAAACAAGTTCACCGTGCTAGCTCTTAACATAGGTCTCCCAGCAATTCGACTGCTGGCACGCTGCCAAAGGCGCAGGCCTCGGAAAATGGACCGCGAAAAAGTTGGCAAGGCCATGGGGATGTCCCCAAAAAACTGGTGGTCCCTGTTTTTTCTTACTTGGAGTGCGGATGTTTGAAGGGTTGGGTGCATTTGTTGATGACATTTCTACTTTGAACCTCCAAAATCGAAGGTTAAATGCATGGAAGTGAGATGTTGAAAGTCTCTAAGGGATAGGAATATGAGTTGAACTTTATGACACTTGAATGAAAATGACATCAATGCAACCTCTAAGCATTAAACTTACCCTTCACCTTTCACAGCAAATACTTTTTCAGCATCTCTGCAAAATCTGGGATCCCCCAGGCTACATGCAAACCACTTCGGCCACTGTTATCCACCTGCGCTCCACGAGTTTTTTCTCCAAACCCTCAAGATTCCCATCACCAGCCACTGGTCAAAGGTGGTTGCCACCCTGCCTGGGGAACCAAGTTGACCGGCTGATCTAACAAGAGCCTCAGCCGTTGGGGAGTTTCCAGTTTTTGCCGGAAGCTGATTCGGTGGCGAGAAACCAGGTGTTATGCCAAGGTACTGCAAGCATTCCAAGGACTGATGGGCCTGACATGTCCACAACTCCAAGGATAACCACGAACTTCCACTAGAAAATGGTGGGAAAAATGTGTTGATTTCCCCCAGCAACCTTCCTGAAATCACTTCTTTGCTAAGCAACTCCCTTGCCCATGGAATAAATTCCTGAGATGTCAATTCAATGTTAAGGATCTTATCTTGTCAGGTCCCATCAATGCAAACAAACACATCGCCCCTTAAAAATGAAGTGGCGACAGGTTGGGGGTATTAGCATCCTCCCCGTGCCACTCTTCCCGAAAAACGGGGAGGGAGGTCACGTCCAGCCTTGGTCTTGTGACACGCTCCAGACAATGCCAAGTGAATGCAGGGAATGCGATCCTGTAACAACTCACATCTAACCCTTACTGAGCAAATGAGATTGATGGGGGCAAAACGGGCGACTGGGTTGTCCAACCAAGACTTGCGAAACTGTGAAATGGTTTGTCAAAAGAAGTTAGGTCAAAGAAAAAGTTAAACGTGTCTTGAAAACTGTCCCCAGGTCCTTGTCCGATTCACCACTCGCCTGCGGCTGTTCCATCAATTCTTGTGAATGCAGGTGGATTCAAAAAAAGACTGTTTGTGAAATCCAACCTTAAACTTCAGTCTTCACCCCGGCCCGAAAACTTGTAAGTTTGATTTGGCCTCCCATTCCTCCAATTGGTTTCATCGGTTTCGTTGAAGGTTTCAAGATGGAAAACATGTCGGTTGCCTCAAACGGACTGGTCAAGACATCCATGACCTCATCTTGCTCCTGGTGGTTTGCCCAAAAAATCATCTCACCCGTTGATGGCCGTGGTGATTTTATTCAAATAAACCATAAAGCAAAGAGATCTCACTGGTATTTATATTGATAAGTTTCATCTCATTTCATTCACCAAGTGTTATATGTACAGTAGATCTCGTAGGTCTTTTCTTTGAATCCCCTAAACAACCAAGTCAATCCTGGAAAAGACAACAACAAAAAAACTTCGCAACAACAATCGAGGATCATGGCAAAGGTCCTGCAACGAGAGAATTGCCCTGACAATATCTGGACCTCGGTTGTGGGAAGTTTGAATAAAACTCTTCCCCCCCCCCAAAAAAAGAAGACAAACTGAAGTCAAGTTAGAAATCTTTAGCTACAATATTTCTCCCCAAACCTACCTTTTCTTTTCTGGGAAATCTTGAACGCACCGGTCTCCCCCATGACACAGCCATCGCTGGGTGGTCAGGCGATGTCGCATCAGAGCCATATGAAGCATATTCCGACCCAACCTCGGGGGTCAGCAGCTCCAAAAAACGATGCCAGGATATACTGTTGATGGTTCAGAAATCAACAAAAACACCACCTGGGATGTATAGAACCCTGTAAATAATGGAATATCTTAGATACCTATCAACTGGTTAGCCGGATTTTTTGCATCAGCAGTAGTTTGTTGTTTAATAATTTCAAGAGATGTTTTTCTTCTAATAGGCTTTGACAAGAAGAAAGATTATCTGGCATCTTTCCATGACTCTTTGCCAACTAAAAAAGATATCTAAGCAATGAAAAAGAGAAAATGTAGATCTAAATTTCCAAAAGAGCGGATGTCCAGCCATCTACTTGTTTGGGACTATTCCATGCGCTGGTTAGATAACTGGTTGAAAGATTACATCTTTTCCCAAGCTTCAAAGTTTATCATCTGCAGGAAAACATACCACCACCCTATCGACATCTCTTGGTCATCCACTTGTCCAGTTCTCTGAGTTGGTGCGACCTCAATTGAGGCGCACAGCTGCAATGAAATTTTCGCAGCAACCAAGTCTTTCAAAGCATCCCATTTTCAGGTTCGAAAATCTTAGGTTTCAGGGAGGGTAGTTGAATCTGATAAAGGATCTGTGGAGTCATCCGAAAATCTCAGAGCTTTCCTTTTTTTGCTTGAAACACATATCTGTTGGGATCTTCACATGGTAACCAATTTCCAGCTTTACGGCTTCAACGAGAAAAGGTCATGCAGCACACTCTTTTTTTGGGGGGGCGATGCCCTGCATAGTCCGCCTCGATTTGGCAAGATTCATGTCATTGGCTATTCCTGTACAAGACTGAGAAAGGCCTATTGAATCATCACCAAAAAAAGCTTGGGTTGAATATATATCTGAAGAAACACTCAAATATCAGATGTGTTTTTTTGGTTGAGACCTCTTTCGGACGCGAAAATGTCAATGTAACCAACTTCAAAACGTTGGAATTCATGGACATTAGAAGCTTTGTACAACACCAGCGCCAATCTTTGCAGCGCTCCTGCTCACTGGCCATAGTATCATGGATCGCAGAACAGAACTTGGAATAAAAGGAGGAGATATTGAGGTGTTTATTGTTGAGTTATGTCCTTTTCCTTTGGTCAAGTCACTTTGGCCCCAAGTGTTCCAAGAAACGAAAACGAGACAGCTTTTGTCCATGGGCACAAGAAAATAGAAGATTAGAAACCTGACTTCAAATTTTGGGCTGCAATTCTCTCTATCGAGTGGTTGGCCCTGGATCTAAAGAACACCAAGAAGCCACACATGCAATCCATCTGTTTTCACATGCAACTTGCATCGATTAAGCACTTCTAATGGCTGAACGACTTTGGTTCACAAGCCATCAAGGCAAGCTTCCATGAGTTTCAAGTCTTTCAGGACCTCAACGGCAGCTGTGAATTTGGAAGGTTTAATAAAGGGAATGATCATTACACCATCTATCCGACTTGCCCCTATAGTGTTTCATTGATATTATCACAATGTCGCCATCATCTTCACCAAACTACTAGTTGGTTGAGTTCACAGCAGCAGCAAACCTTTTCTCAGGGTGCCTTCCAAAAAACTGGATCTTCAACAAGAGATTGACTACTTTAAATCCCTCAACTTTTGATCAAATCCCCCCCCCAAACCTCCTGCATGAATTTTCCCTAGCATTTTTTTTGACTAACGACCCAATGCCCAAAAATCAAAGCATCATCCCACCACTACCGGATCTCGGATAATCAAGTCCAAGCACTCGTTGTCGAACACGACCATGAAGCTGAGAAAGTCCACTGTCAGACTCAGCAATACGAGGTACATAAATCTGAAAGATTGGGTTTTTGCTCGGTGTTTTGTTCACCGAGCAATGGAGTAACGGCAGGAACTTTGTGCCTATTAACATTCAACAAAAAGACATGAAAGTGGAAATGGTTCTCCAAGAGATGTAAACAAGGTTTCCAGGTTTTAAAAAAAGAAGGTTGCCCAGCAAACAATCTTGTCATCACTGGAGATGCCATCATCATGATCCCCAACCACCACCCTGCGTGCGTTCACAGCCCAGCAACGGTTTCAGAGATGCTGCGTTTGTATGGTCCTGGTTGCTTGGGGTTTCGGTGAAACAGGGCAGTTTTACATTAAAACTCCAATGACCAAGAACTTTGGAAGAAGGTTTCTACCATTTTTCATGAAAAAAGCTCCCAGAAATCAAAGTTTCATCTCAATTTTACCGAATGACGCAAGGAGCGCACCGTTGCAGACACATTCTCCGGCGACAGATTCCTCAATGTCACACCAAAAAGAGGCGGCGGGGTCTTCAGTTTATTGGACTTGAGCAAGTGTCTGGTATCAACCTGTTTGATAATGAGATTCTTATAATTTCTAGCGACTCGAAGTAGTACAAAGTGTGCTTTAGATCAAGCAACCAACCCTTCGACTAAGTTGAATGGCAATGTGATGACTTTCAAAGCCCAGTTTCTTCAAGATTTTGCTGCTGACAGGCTGCATCATTCCTGAAAGGGTGGCTATGTCAACAACAACCCCAACATCTCCCACGGCATACTGCACTCGAACCTCTTTTTCTTCAAATCAAACATGGCTTATCATGTCATCACAGATCTTTTCAAGTATCCCAACCAACCTTCAAACATCTCAATCTCCTTATATACCTCTTCCCCAAAATTTTCGTGCCCGCCTGTAATGTCGTACTTGTGTGCAAATCCCAAAGACTCAATATCCACATCATCTGCAACTTCACCTCACCAAATCCCAATGGTATTGAAAACTCACTGGGTTGGTGTTTTTGATGCTTTTAGTCTACCAAATTCTTTGGAAAAGCCGAGCATTTTTGAGTGGCAAGAAAAACTGGAAAACTTGACATTTTTTGATTCAAAGATGCTTAGATCATAATCTTTGATCACTGAATCACTTCTTTCACTCGCGATTCAACGTGGTTCCAGTCGCTCCATCTCAAACAACTCCCATCCCAAAAAACTCGGTAAACTCAAAGTTCCAAAAGAGCTTGAACACAACCATTTTCCCATGCGACAGAACCTGTATACATGAAGCGCAATGCTTTTGCCACCACCTCAGGGGATACGTCCTCAGCTTTGACCAACGCTGAAGCGAAAAGTTGAGTAACTGTCTGATGATTTGTTTCATCCGAAGCCAAGATGGAATATACTGTCGATGGAAGAAATCCGGGATTCACCAGTTGACAGGTAGTTTCTCCCATTATTTACAAGGGTTTTATATATATCGCAGGTGGTTGTTTTTTGATTTCTTTCATCAACAGTATCATCCAATAAATTCTGGATGTCCTCATCTCTGAAACGTTTCCCCATCACCCCCATGGCTCAGACACCTCGATCAAGATGGTCCGCGTATGCGCTTCTTTCATGTCCTGGGGGGGTGTGCCAGCCATGGCGAATTGGCAAAGACATGGATCCAACGTTGCGGGGGTGGACCACCTTTGGACCCCCCCAAAAAAAAACATGCTATTGGGAAACAAATGGGGTCCAAATTACTAATTGATTATTGATGCTTAGAGTTTGGACATCCACAGTTTGATGCATGTCCAGATTAAGCCGCCAATCACCCCCACCATGTCCACCAAGCATCACTCTGCATCATCTTTGCAAAAACAGGTGAAGCAGAAGCTAAAATCAAACGGTGAGCTGGAAAACCTCGAGTCAAGCCACACCAACCCACCAACCTCCCCGAAAAAAAACCTCGCCGGAGAATATCCCTTACAAAAAAAAGGACCCATCTGGATTTCCGTAGACTAGTAGAGAAGTCATGAAATTCTAAGTATCTGAAGGGAACTACATCCCAAACTATCCCAAACTCCAAAAAAAAAGGTCTGCACAACCACTTAACTCAGAAGTCTCTGAATTGGTCATTGGTGTGAAGGACTTCCACCACTAGGATCTCAATATCATCACCAAAACTACAAAAAGATACAAGCAACCTGCAAATTCGTCCAGTCAGAGTCTCTTTTTTCTCACTTTGGTGACCTCTATTTTTTGTTTCAACCAAAAACTTGAGGTGCCAATCTTGGTGGCGTTCACCAAAGAGATTCCTTTGGGCCCAACCAGTTTCCAAGTAAAAAAAAAGACATCAAGGATGAAGAAGTAACTACAACTCCATCCATTCTCAAATCTTGCAGTTTCAACTGCTGTCATCACAGATACTCCAAGGACTGGCCCTTCTCACAAGAACTAATGGCAGCATTAAAGCTCACATCATCTGGCTCCAGCATCGATGTCATCATCACCTGGCTTCTGTCACCGTGACACCCAAATCTACAGAATTTAAAAAACTAACCAACGTTTCAAGAGAAATTGATCAATCAAATAATTAAACTATAAAAAATCAAAGGTATCAACAATCAAATGATCTTTAAAAAGATACTTCTCCTTTCAACCAAAAAAAACAACTCCATCACACACACCCAACCGTCCCCCAAACTCCCATGTTTTTTTGATTTCAAAAAACCAACCCTTGAGGCGCCTCTAAGAGAGCCAAAGCCTGTAACCACTTTCCCGCTTTTTCGCAGGCACTGATGGTAGCATTAAAGGTAATGACGTTGGCCTCCACCGTTTCCTCCATCATAAGCTCTAAAAATCCAAGTGCACGTAACCATTCACCAGCCTTCTCACAAGCACTGATGGTTGCACTGAAACTAATAACATTCGATTCAATGTTGGCCATGGGCATAGCCTCAAACAACACCAATGCGTGTTGCCATTGTTCTGCCTTTTCACAAGAACTGAGGACAGCATTGTAGCTGATGACATTGAGCTCTATACTGTTGTTTAAAATGCACTCAAACAAGCTCAGTGCATGCTGCCATTGGCCAAGTTTCTCGCAAGAACTGATAATAGCACTGTAGCTGATAATATTAGGCTCACACCTCTTCTCTGGCATACTTTCAAATAGTCTGAGTGCTTGTTGCCATCTACTGCCCTTTTCAAAGGCACTTATGGTAGCATTAAAACTGATCACATTGGGATAAATCCTTGCTGCCCACATTCCCTGAAACAATCCTAGAGCTCGTTGCCATTGACCTCCCTTCTCACAGCAACTGGTGGCTGCATTGATGTTGATGATATCGAGCTGAATTTCCAAGTTGCTCATTGATTGTAAGATGTTCAACGCCGTTTCCCACTGACCTTCCTTTTCGCAAGAACTGATCGCAGCACCACAACTCATCGTGTCACACTGTATATGGCCCTCTTGCATTCTGTCAAACAAGCTGATGGCACACTGCCACTGCCCGCACTTTGCACAGCTGGAGATTGCGGCGGTGAAACTGATAACATTCGGCCGCAATGTTTCCCTTGACATTCTCTCCAAAAAGCTCAACCCATGTTGCCATTGCTGACCCTCTTCACAGGAAGCAATAGCTGAAGTGTAGGTGATAACTGTTGGCTGAATCTTCGAGGTACTCATTACTTCAAACAAACTCAAAGCTTCCTCCCAGTGGCCATTCTTGACGCAAGAACTCATTGCCGCACTGAAACTGATGATATTTGGTTCAAATTGTGCCCCAAGAATGGCCTCCAGCAAGCTGAGGGCTACTTGCCAATGACCGCCCTTTTCCATTGAAGTAATGACCGCGTTGTAGCTAACAAGATTGGGCTGTATCTTGGCAGCAGGCATTCCGTGAAACAAACTCACTGCCCTTTGCCACTCTTGACCCTTGCTGCAAGCACTGATCGTAGCACTCCAGCTAAATACATCATGCTGCAGACGGGCGCATGGTATTTCATCAAACAAGCTCAATGCTTCCAGCCATTTCCCTCCCTTCTCCAATGCACTAATGCCAGCATTAAAACTGATGACATTTCTTTGAATCCTGACCACCAGCATCTCCTGGAAAAGGTGGATGGCCAGTTGCCACATTTGAAGTTTGGCATATTTTGAAATTCCAATTGTGTACTCCTTGACTGTCCACTTGCCATGCTTCAATCGCGAGTCCATCACTGCAGGGTATCTGAACCTCCACCCTGCGAAGCATCTCAATCGTCACCCCCCACGGTGCTTCCATGGCATCCCCCGACCGGGCAAAGTTGCCACCGCTGCGCCGCGCGGGCTCTGCAGATTTCGTGTCTGGTAAACCAACGGTTTTGGAGACAAAGATCACCAAACGGCAATGCAGTAGATCAACCCCCATGACCACATAGAAATAAAGAAAGATGCTTCTTCATCCTTTTACCGCAAATTCATAGATTTTATTTCATTTTTGGTGGGTCTAAGGGATCCAAGACTTTAATCTCTGCCGAGCATCTTTGATTGCCACATTTTATCTCCACATCCTGAGCACATGAAAATCCACATCCAAACGAGAAAGGCTCCATCAAACATGAATATGATAAAGAATTGAGGTAGTAGCACTCCAACCATACAATGGGGTCTTTTCATCCTAACTTCTCTCATGTTACCTGGCGTATCTACATTTTTGTTTTCAGACATTCCACCCATGTCCGACAGAATTTCACAGTAAAGTCTCCGCGAAATCCGTATCTTTGTGCATAACCGCCACCAATCGTCGGAGATGTTGATCACGATATACAGATTCCACCTTTGAAAATGATCTGCAGTCGCCAACCGGCTGGTGAGACTATCCAGTGTTGATGGATCATTGTTGCAGCATCCCAATTTTATTTGGGTTTCATGATTCACCATTGTTTGTCAGCTTTCATGAACCATTCTTTTTTGTTTTTAAAGCAGCCTAAAGGACCTTGCCTCACATCGATACTCCACGATGCCATTCCAACTGCGGCAAGGGCATCCAGAATAGTCACGATCCTGACATGAGGGAAGCTTTAAGAAGTGCTAGGGTTGCAAAGGGACGGGATAGCAACAAACCAAGCAACAACAACAACAACAACAACAACAACAACAAATAAAGACAAGCAGCTAAAGGGATCTTATCACAGTCCGCTGTACCCCAACCATTGAAGATTACCAAGTTGTCATCCTGCAACAAATTGCAGTCACAGTTCTTGAAGCACTTTACATACAAAGCTTGATAACAAAAGAAGCCAAAAAAAACAAGTATAGAGGGCAGTTAGATTTTTTGCTTCTTTCATCCATAACAATTTCAAGTCCAACTGGACTCGTCTTGTGAAACTTCACATCAAGTGAGTTTCATCGCAAAAATGACTCCTGTGCTATCACGTCATGGATCGACAATGCATCCTGAGAAAAGGGGAATTTCTAGAAACAATGGTTTGGGAATGTTCCACAAGTCTTGAACTTGAACTTTAGTATGATTTCTTTGGGGGCGCCAAGAAAACACTGCCATCTTCAACATGACAAAAGGAAGTTTACCAAGTTTCAAGAACTGGACTCCGAACATATAATCAATCAACGAATCTCGTTCGATCCCTTCGACCCCCAAAAAAAGTCAAACGGATCCTATTTGAGGAAGTCTTCAAATCCCGGCAACGAGTACATAGCTGTAAGAACGTGAACATCTCATCTCGCGAAAGGAAAAGATGAAACTACTGATGTCAATTGCTTGACAGGTGGTCAG
This sequence comes from Breviolum minutum Mf 1.05b.01, assembly GCA_000507305.1. NCBI lineage: Eukaryota > Dinophyceae > Suessiales > Symbiodiniaceae > Breviolum > Breviolum minutum. The sequence goes on from DF239020.1 coordinate 495,378, forward strand.
AAACTCGTGAGATGTTGAGGACCAAAAATCAATGCCAAGCCAAGAAACTGAGTAGATGATTGAAGAAGAGCAAGCCACATGAAGAGTGTAGCTGCCACGTACCAAAACCTGAACATTGATACATTCGAACCCGTTCAGTTCAACTGCGACTGCTTAAATGAGCATGGAAGCAACTTCCTTGTGCATCATGCCATCATAAGGCGTCAAGCACATTTGGATGTAGAAAGAGTAGTTTTGAAACAAGCACAGACTCAGATGTCTCCATATGTTTAGACCCAAAAATCACTCATTAAATCGAAGAACCCATATGACGGTCATATGTTTGGACTCAAGATGTATCGACATCTCCCAGTGTTATATTGCAGCAATGCAAGTAGAATCAGCAATGGGTCACAGGGCTTGCACAACATGACGACACTTGGCAACTGGGAGGAAAATCATGGACCCGGTGGCCTGTCCAATCGGTACATTTTTCTGCCCACCACTCTCCACTGGTGTTGATTGCCTCGTCTAAAAATTGCCCCATCACCCATGGAAACTTCTGAAATCAATGTGAGAAAAGGAAGTCTTCTGCGAATATTTTCTTTGGCAACACTGATCAGCAGTGTTATCACGGGGTGCTATTAAAGATGTGACTAACTTGCCAAGATGCAGTAAACGCCAGTTACCTGGCCAAAGCCCAATTGGACAAACCAGTTGGGATTCATTTGCTGACTTCTTTTCTCAACGAAAGTTCGAGGTGCAATCAACTCTAGGAACCCAATATAGTAAACACACAAATGGGAGGGGGTGCCGCGCTTGGAATTCCTAAGGGCTCCTCCTACTCGCACCTTTCTTCCTTGTAGAATCTAACAACAACCACCATCTCCCATCACGTCACACCCACGGCCTCCTACTTGCTCCCCAATGATTCCATTGCGCATGTGCACGTAGACATGTCCAGCATCTGCAAAGCTACCTGGGTACGATTTGCTGGATTTGGGGGCTTGCCAAGTTGTCTCCAACCATCCATCAGTAAGTACAATCATAGTTTTGCCTATAGTATAATGGATATGCGCAAACACATAAAAAGGTCTCAATCTCACTCCTCAAAAATTCTCATAGATTGCTTACATGGTGAGTTCGCCTATCAGCATTGGTGTACACAAGTTTCATATCCATGATTCATAGGGTTTTTCATATATTTCAAGATATTCCATGATTCATTCCCTGTAGGAGTTCAGTCATCTTCAGCTTCTCCCCCCAATCCGCCATCCTGTCCGAAATCCAAGTCACCAGTCAGGCTCACGAGGTTGATGTCCTTTCCAGACAGTCGCCGTTGGAGAAAACCCACCCAAAAAGCCGCTCATCACTGGTGATTGAAAAAATATGTCTTGCTCAGAAATCAAGGCTTAAGTAGGGTAGTAGAATAGATGAACCCTGACTTATGATAATTTCATTCTGTATTCCTACTCTTTCCTATTTCTGACTGATAATCAGTGTAACCATCACCATCCTTCCAAAGGCTGAATTCAACCAAATCCACCAACGACGGTTCCATGGCTTAGCCAAGTTGCATCCAAGACATCCACTTGAAAATAGATGCCCTGGAGTCCTGAAGGAAAAACAATGCCAAATAGCCAGGATGACCATGTGATTTTTAGGATGCCATGGGCCATGCCTATATGTTGTTTTTTTAAATATTCCAACGTTCCCATCCAATTATATATTTGCTTCAAAAAAGCAACCAACAACAACAACAACAACAACAACAACAACAACAACAACAACAACAACAACAACAACAACCAGTTGCAGCTTCAACATCTTCAACAATCTCGAACCACTCTTCAAAGCTCAAGGGTCGGTTACCACCCTTGAAGGTGGTTTGCAAGCTTTGGGTCATTTGCCCAAGGGAGCACATCGCGAGCTCCAAGGGAGCTCACATGAGCTCCCGATAACCACACCCCGCTCTTGGCGGGGTGACTGTTGATGGCCAAGATGTCTAGGTTAGGTCATCTCAAATGAAGGGGATAATCTACTCACTGGTTGGGTTACATAGATTTTGTTCACACGAACACAAGACATTTTTTTGTGTTCATCTCGAAATTGATGAATGTTGAGTATTCTTCCAAAGGAGTGATACAGATTTGACATGGCCTGTTTTAATTACTGCACCTTGTATTCAGTTCGAGTGTCAGAACTTTTCCCACGGGAAGTTATGAAAACAGCTGCAGTGGTTTGCAAGCATCAACAACATGCTCCTGAGAAATTACAGTATAAGACCTGTCGCAATGACTCGATATGTTCAATTGCACCACATGTCCAAAGTCTTATGTAAGAAAAAGAAGTCATGAGTAAAATACAAAAAAATCTTGAGTAAGACCATCCATATCAACATGTTGTTACAATTTCTTGCATCTGAATTTCTTGTCTTTTTGGTGGTATGAATCCCATCATCCACTATCATCCAACAGCAGCAACTCGGACTTTGGGTCTCCAACTCCTGTGACAACTGATTCCGGAAGTCCTGAAACCGAAGCGCAGCAGCCTGGCTTTACAGGTCGTTCATCGGTCCATGGAATTGTTTTTCAAACATGGCAATCAATGCTTGTAAAAGACAAATTGCGATCTTAGGTTTAAAAAAAAATATAGAAGATCTTAACTAACTACCGGTGTTCTTGGTAAAACAAGGATCCCCTTTTTTGACAATTTGTTGTTCCCCCTTTTTTGACATAGGCACGACATTGGCACTGACATCTCTGAAGATCGACTTTTGTGATGCAGATTTTTCGCGGGTACTTTGGATCAGAGCACTTTGGCTTCCCGGAAACCCAAAGGAAAACCCAGCCACCCAAAATCTTCACAACATGCTACCCGTTTCGGCAAGCACAGGATTCGTGGGGAAACTTAAAGATTCTTAGTCTTTTTTAAAAAAAACAGTCATGGTGGTAGGGGAACTCTGATTTTTTAGGCACATCTGATCAAAATTTGTCATCCAATGATCATGATTTATTGGAAATGGCCTTCCCATACAAAGACCTACAGTATATGAGGCTCATATAGTTCCCGTCACAACAGGGATTACGGTGCATAGAACCATGGAGCAATGGAAGTCAAGTGTTCCGGTGGTTTTCACCTTTGCACTTTACTTGATTCATCTCCCTCGAATCCTTGTGTTGCACTGCCGACAGTTTCATTGCCCATCTACCCAGTTCACTGTATGCCGTTGCAAGGTCCTTTGATCCACCACTTGTGCATCCATTTTTCCACCCCATGAAATCACTTGCCCATCTTCCCTCAATGCTGCGAAAGCACACCTGGAACTTTGAATCTCTTGGATGTCGTACAACATGCCTTGTGCCGATTCAGAATCACCACCAAACTCAGGAGACCCCCAGGTGACGATATGACCATCAGCTCGCAGGGCCGCAAAGGCCATGGTCGTTGCCTGGATTTCTTTGACATCATAAAGTTGATGAGAGACGGAACTGCTATCACCGCCGCAGCTCGGATGACCTGCCAAGGTTCCAACAAAAATGCCACGGAAGTCGGACGTGTGAGGACTCAACAAAAAACATCAAGAAAGATGTATGGGTGTTTCCAAAAATGGAGGTACCCCAAAATGGATGGTTTATAATGGAAAACCCCGTCAAAATGGATGATTTGGGGGTACCACTATTTTCGGAAACACCCGTATAGAGATCCAGAGAGGATCAAGCATCATGCTGGTTCGGTCAACAAGTAAGGCTAAGTAAGGCCTGAGGCATGCATTTCAGGCTAGAGATCCAGAGTTTTACAAAAATGTTACATTCCAAAAAATCCTATTTTGGATGCTCAAATGGTTCATGAAAGCTTTGTTTCCTTCTTTTAAATGTCCATCACCAAAATCAAAAGATCTTTACTGTTGTTTCCGGGGCCACCTTTACAGAAACATTTCAAAAGAGGTCGAACCATTTCAACCAACCAATCCAATCAACGAATCCCGATCTGAGTAGATACATTTAAAAAATCACCCAATTCCGAACCTGGGCCCTTGACTCCCTCCAAATTTTCAGATGAGTTACCCCAGGTCACGACAGTGCCATCCATTTTGATACATGCAAAGGCTCTTACCGAGGATTGGATTTGTTGAACCCCAAATCCACCACCATCACCACCTCAACCGAAGGGGGTGGGCTAGCTGGGCTGTGGTAGGTAGAAACTGTTGGAACGGTTGATGGCTGAAATTCTCAACCACCTGGGAAATCTTATCACATCTTGGAAAGATTAAGGGAATCTTTATCAACTACTGTAACTCGTGCAAGATTCCAGCCAACAGAAAGAAATCCGTACCATGAAGATTCCGATGAACCCAGAACCCTTCCGAATACGCACCATGAAGATGATACTCCAAGAATGCTGGTTGGACATATTTCCTGTCATAATCACCAAAAATCACGAAAACTGCAAAAAAAATCCTTCTTTCATGCAAGTTCTGGAGATTTTTTGGGGAGGTTCTGGGGAAAACTGAAATCTTGGGTCCTACGTATTCGTGTGTGGAAACCCAAAAAAAAACATGATTCAATCAAAACAATACCTCCCTTCATCCCATCCCAACCTGAGGTTTGATCACCCCAAGCAAAAACTGCACCGTCTTTGCGCAACGCAGCAAATGCTCGTGGAGCTGACTGGATCTGTAAAATGTCCTCGTTCCAAAAAACGGGGCGCGATTTTGCCAAAGCTTCCAAAAGCTGCATTTTGGGGGAAGAGACAATTCACAAGAAAATCGGTGAAAATTACAAAACCTCACAGACATATATTGATCTCTGTTTGTTGCGATGTTTCTTCATCTAATAAGGATGAGGAAGTTCAAGATGCAAACTTGATGGAGTGGACCATTTAAGTTCATCTGCGAATTGCGACGGGGTCACCCATTTAGAGCCATTTTTTATGCATCTTGAATTATTTGATGTCTTTGACTCAACAAAACGACAGACTTTGAAGTCAAAGATCAGATGATTTTTGTGATCCCAACCAGTCTGCTTCTTCATTTCTATATTTTATGAATATCACCAAAATAATGAAAACATATATTTATCCGATTTTTTATTTAATATCAGAGTTTCGGACATCTCCATTAGGCATTCTTAATTCAGCATTGTGAATCTTGGCTCCATTATGCAATCCAATTTTTCACAACTGAGTGACACCTTTTTCCGCTTCGACATTTGGATAGGTGCAGAATACACCACTACTTGGCTTGGTTTTGCTTTTAGCGTTGCCAGGCTTGGCCTTGCTTCATCTCTGCTGGCCAACCATTTCTGTACAGCTGCGTTAGTCATTAAAGGAACACATCAGCAAATGTGGCTCCATTCTACGAAGAAGATGTTTCTTTTTTGGATTTAAACAACTGAGACGTGATGTGATCATCATCATCTCTGCAAGTTGCTTGAGCAGCTCCAAACTTGAGCAAAATCTTTGCCACCATTACTTTCATCAAAGGACCTCTGTGACCTCTGTCTTCACTCAAAGGAAAGGAGTGCAATAAGTTCGATCATTCATATAATGATAGTAATAATAGTAGCAATAGCATAATGATTTTTTTAGTTGCAATAGAAAAAAAGAATGATGATGATAATGATAAAGATACAAATGATAATGACAGTGATAAAGAGAGAAACATATCTTAGAACAATACTAGTTATAGACTGCATGCTCTCGAGATGTGTAGCATCTTGGAACTTCAAACTTCAAACTATCAGCTCTGATGTAACCCAAATGCAGAAATTCATCTCCAAGGTATTAACTCTTGGCCTTGGAAATTTCTTCTTCTGAGGTCCATCTTGGTATCAGATAGAAATTGCCACAAAAAATCAACCCCTAACCGTGCAAGTACAACAGCCAAGGGGACATAGAGCTCATGGGCCACCGGTCGCAGATCACCACCACCAGAGGGATCTCCCCATGCAACAACTCGACCATTGCGGCACAGTGCTACAAATGCACGGGCTGAAGACTGGATCGCTTCCACATCACTGAGTTCCTCAATGAAAACACGTCTTTTGCGTTGGGAAAAGCTTCCTGAAGTTGGGTTTGATGTGTTAAATTGCTACAGTATGAATTTAATACGTTCTTAAGTTGTGAAATCATTGGGTTTTTAAGATGTGAAGTCGTTATGCGATTCTAGTTGTTCAGTTAATTAAGTTAGCAAGTTGATGAAGTGTGAAGTTGTGGAGTTGTTCAGCAGGTGGAGTTCTTCAGATGATTGCTTTCCAATCACTTGCACAGCCACATTTGCATGCTTGGAACAATGGTGATTGCAGGATACTGAAACTTGATTGCAACGTCTGGATCCCAAAATCATTGATCCTATCAAGCTATCCTGGACCATTGGACTATCACAAAATCAAGAAGTGATGACTAGCCAAACTACGAGAGATTCACCTCAACTGACAACAACCTTCAACAAAACACGACGCAAAAAAAAAAAAACGTTGAAAGTCACCAAGACACTGGGCCCTGTCCGCCATATTCCGCATTTCCCCAGGTAACAACACGAGCATCCCCACGGAGTACAGCAAAGGCCCCAGCAGATGCTTGGATCTGGCGGACATCGACCAGCTGCTTGGCGACCTTGCTGCAATCCTTGGGAGAACCCAGAAGATTTGGTGCAAAGAAGCTGCAAGTTCCAGGAAATATTACATAAACTGTTGAAATCTGCCATGAAAAAACAGCTAGTCATGTGCCAGTTGACTTGGAAATTGGGTGCTTTAGGGAGCCTTTCTTGATGAACCTCTCGCAGTTTCAAATGCGTAGTCATGAACTGCTACAAGCCAAAAAAAAAAAAGGTGGTCTTCTGCGGCCACAAGATGTGACAAAAAACAAGTCATAACATATCCAAGTCTCTCCACCATAGTCTCTGTTCCCCCAAGTTTTGACAGTTCCATCCTTCCCCAGCGCTGCAAAAGCATGTGATGATGATTGGATGGCAACGATTGGATGGTTAGGATCAGCCAGTTGATTGGCCATATCTTTGGGCATCGCTGGATGACCCCAACTAACCACACTACCATCCTCTTGCAGCGCAGCAAAGCCACAGCAGGACGATTTGATCGCAACCACTTTACAGATCTGGTCCTTTCGAAACGTGGCTTCATGTGGTGCACGGCAACCCGCATGGGTCGTTGTGCAAGGATTGATCTTCCAAAAACTAACATGTGCTTCCTGGAATCTAAGATTTTGTTGAAAGGACTCCCACCTTTTTCACCATGGCAAAAATTGTTGCCCCTATAATGCAAAATGGGAAAAAAAAAACAGTGAAACAACAGCAGTTGTTTCAAAATTCCAACTCCTGAATCTCTCGACTGTCGCCACCAAAATGTGAAGATCCCCAAGTCACCAAGCCACCATCAGAAAGGATAGCGGCAAAGGAACACTCTGTGGCTGCCACGTGCCTTTTTGCCAAATGCTGCCCCATCCACACAGTGGCAGAGATGGAACTAAAACGAAAGTGGAGGGAAAAACACTGGAAATGTACAGTATGCATCTATACAGACATGAATCAAGATAAACCTGAGAGGGCAAAAGTGAAATGTAAGCCGTAAGCAGAATAAAAACCACGATGTTTGGCAGGATTGTGATATCAATGTCACTACCTTTGTCATCTGCGAGGGATGTCAAAAGGCATAGAAAAACAGGCAAACACGGAGCTTTCATCACACCTCACTCGACTCAAACGACAATCAGCGCCATATCCCCAACTCAACATCTCTCCGTCTGCTCGAAGTAATGCAAAGCCAGAGCCGACACTCCTCTGGGGAAAAAAAACCCAAAGTTTTTTCTGATGTCTTTGAAACCTTACAAGATGTTATTTTGTTTGTTTTTGTTGTGAGGATGTTCTTTTCACAAAACGGCCTATGTTGAATATGTCATTTAGATAAGTTTTAGATACAAGTCAACAAAGTCAAAAACTTGTTCCAACTCAGTGATTTATCAACACTAACTCACCTTTTGTGAAACAAATATATATCAATCCTTCCAAATCCCTTCCTATCCCTTTCAACACGTTTCTCAAGTCCTGTTGTGTCCCACCAACTGTGATCTCTTCACTATCGCCAGCAACTCAAGGCTGAGGGTATCTCGTTGAATCACATCACCCACACGTAGGTGAGGAGCTAAGAGACTTGGAGAGCCATATGGCGCTTGATACACCAAGCCCTGCAAATTCAGCTGTAATGCTTCCTGGGGAGGTAAAGTTGGATGACTTTGAACAACTTGAAAATGTGAAATGATGTTGAGATTCCTTTGTTAAAAAGTGGATACTTTTGCTGAGTTGTTGCAATAATTCCCAGTCCTCAGCTTGTCGTAGCACCTGTTGAATCAGCTGATCCTCTGAACAGTTGAGGCAGCATGCACGGCCACTCAGCAACGATATTCGGATCACACCCATCCGCTTTTTGGTGGGATCTTGATGGAACGTAACGCCAGGAATACCTTTGGGTCCTTTGGAATGATGTTGTTCTTAGTGGAATCATCAGAAATACCTGACAACCAATGTTCAACCCTCAAAATACTGCGACAACCTGCAACTGCTTAAGCCGAAATGACACCATGGTGCTTCCACTGAAAAGTGACAATAACCAATGGATACCAATGGCCAGGATTCTTGATTAGCTGAGGCTTTTGACTCACCATCTCCACGATTTAAGCTTTTATGACTGACTGAAACAACTGTTTTTTGTTCCTCAAAGAGATTTCTACATGGAAATGCAACCAAGCCAATGCCAAAAAAGCGTGAAGCCGTTTTCATTGTATCTTGTGGATATCCAACAGCAACAACAGCAACAACAGCATCAATGCCTGCAGCCCCGGTTCATGTGGATCATCCACCATGGGATCCTGTAAAACTTTCATCAAGGAAGGCCATACCTGACATCATTGAAGGTCATTGGATGTTGGATGTTGAATTTTTGGGGGCTCAGCTTTTGGCATATATATATATATATATACAAAAAATATGGTAAAAATGGAGAAAAACTAAACACTTCTTGACACTTCTTCAAATTATTGGTAAATCTTGCTTCATCTCAGTACTCCAGAATCATTTCTGTTTAAAAAAAAAGCATAATTTTTGCCTTACTCCCATGTTTAATAGCCCTTGCACCTGGTGTCGACGCGTCCACCGTGTTCCTGGCACAGAGGTTTTTGGGCCATGGAATTTCATAGGCTCCATTAACTGTTCAAAAAATCCTGGCAGAAATAGGATGCGATCAATGCCAGAAACGTCATCTTTGGTCAGCTTGAATCACTCAGCATATAGCATAGTTCCATGTCTTTTGCATCAAAATGCCATTTTTTTTCGTCTCTTATCAACCAACATTTTGCCCTCAATGCAAAAAAACGCGTCTTTCAAAAATCCAAACAACAAAGGTCACGTTACCTTTGTTTTTACGGGTTTCCCGGTTGCACCTTCCATAAATCGCCGCATCTGCACAGGAACAGAAACCGTTTTTTTTACCAGCAGAGGTCGTGACAAGAATTCCACCAATGCTTTAGTTCAAATGTTCAACAAACAATCTCAACTTTTGTTGAAGGCAGAAAAGTTCCCAAAAAAAAAAAACGCAACACTCTATTCTCATACAAAACCAATTTCACTGACATCCAAGCTCAACTTCATCCATCCCTAGGGCTCCGAACTCCACTATCTATATCCTCATCGTCCTGGTCACCAAAAACGGGTAGAACTCCAAGAATGCTGCTGCCATTTGCACCCGCACCACCGTCGCCAACGACCAAGGGTCACCCTTGTCCACCACCCTGTCCTCTTCTCGCTCGGGAGCATAGGATTCATCACCCTCGTCTGAGGAGTACTCCAAATCATCCCAAAAGTTCTGACGGGTTGGCAGGGTGCCAGGTCGCCAATGGTGGGGGGAAAAAAATATGTCCACAGTTCATGAGGTAGAAAAATATGTTGAAAAATGTTTGGTCAGCTAGGAAATCCTTCAACACTATAGATTGCTATAACTAAAGCACAGTGCTGGTGGTTTGTACCCTTGGAGAGTTTAACATCAGTTTGTTGTATTTTTGTAAGATTGCACCTTTTGAATGCTCATGTTGTCATCTCTCAGGCCCCACCTGTGAAGGTGCAGGTCTTCTTGTCTCCTAAGCTCAAGCAGGAGATTTTCTGCAGATATCCATTGAAGGCCAACTCCAGAGAATTGAATGATCAGCTGGCGCACAAAAAAGAAAATTGGTGGTATTCACAAAAGTATTGGCAGTTCATTACAGTGATTTTCAAGCCAGAACTCAATTTCTATGAATTGAATCAACAAAAGTCATTGATCAAAACAAAATAGAATACATATACAGAGATATGTATGTAATGTATATACACATAGATGTATCCATCCGTCATGGCAGTCCCTTCTGTAAGCCAAGGGACGCCAGCGTTCCGGACGCCAGCGTTGCGGATGGCCATGGTCATGTCCTGGGCAGCTCTGCTTCGAGGCTTCTTTTTTTGTTTAAGAACCCATACTAGAAAGAACCTACAAAACTGAATGACATCAATCTGACTTTAAAAATCACGTATCTAACTACATTTGTTTAACCAAAAAGTCTCAAGAAAATTGGAAAACACTTTAACTAAAACGGATCTCTGATCTCCCAGCAGCTTCCTTGAAACTTGGATCCACCAAACCATCAGTGGTCCGTTCCTCTTCTTCTACCTGAGCATGGGGTAATCTTACCATCAACGGGGTTGGGAGTCCCATTTTCTCACATATGGTAAGCACCAAAAAGGTTCACATGCACCAACAAATGTAGCATAGGACTCATACAACATAGATGATGAAATATAACTGTTTGTTTTTTGGTACTAGAAGCACACCTGGAGAAACTTCCAGATTCTGAAAAAAAAGAGTTGGCCTCTTCTTCATCATCTCCGTCATCCTGCCAGTCCTCACATCGGCACAACACTGAACCCTTGATTCCTAATTGGGTTTGCATGTGCTAGCAAACTTTCGAAGCTTTCCTGTTGTAAAGTCCCAAGCTTAATCTAAAAAATCGGGTCAATCTGTGTATGAGAAGCCACCTCACCCCCTTCACTTTTTTTTGCGGGGGTCCTCATCAGCAACTTGCGAATCAAGCGCAGATGCCTCAAGTTTCAAGCTTTCCAAACCAACAAACCAACAACACCGAAACCACCCCTGTGACCCCCAAGCTCTGCACCTCAGCTGCTGCTATATTGGCCTGAAACGCTACCAAGACCCGTTTTTCGGGATGGATCGTTTTTTTCCCAAAGCCATCATTTTTTTCAGATGGCGAGCTCTTGAACTTCAAGGGTGAAGTATCTTTGCCCAATAAGATTTCGCAAATCTTATTTTTACCTAAAAACCAAGTTGAATGTTCCACATATTCCTCATCTTGAAAACTGTTTCCAATGTCATTCATAACAGACATCCATATTAGGCCATTTCAACCATCTGCCCAAACGCCAAAAACCGCCTCCACGGCGCTGAGATCTGTAGCTTCTCCCAAGTCTTCGTAACTTGGAAGTTCCATAGCCTCATGGGTTCCCGGAAGTACCCAACGGAACGAACCCCATGTCACCGATGGCATCAATGGTAGATGAACGAACAGGTATGCTGCTGTACAGGTATCACCACAAAGGATACATTGCATGCAGGCAGCTTACCAGTTTGGGCTTGCTTTCTGTCTTCCAACAGGAGCTGTGAAGAATTTCAATCTTCGACAACGGTCAAGCCATGCCCAAAAACCTTCCATTTCTGAGAAACCCAGCGTCAGCTGCCTAACAAGGCGTGATCCATGCTGGATTTGACCACAACAGTTTCGAAGAGTGGCTTTTGTTCATCTGTTGAAAGCCAAGTATATCTGACAAATTCACAGAAGTTGATATTCATCGATAGCATACTCACCTTGCGGGGAAACGTACTTATTTGCAAGAGAGGTTGAAACATGTTGGATGTTACATGTTGATTTACATTACAACAAACATCTACGAAAAAAACATTTTCAAAAAACTCATCACTACCATCTCCCCTTGGATGATCCATTGGAATCACCAAAAAACACATGACATGTTTCCAGGATATTTTTCCCTCAAAGTTGATTCAAAAAACTGCCAGTTATATACATCCCCCAACCTCATCTACCTGAGGTTGTAAGGTCACCATACCTGCCATGACTTGAGGCTGTTGGATATCAACCAGCAGGCTTCCATTTAGTAATGGACAAAAATCCACGAAATGAAGCTGTTTTTTTTTGAAGGTTTTGTATTTAGTAACACTAGTAAACCATTGTAAACAAGCAATTAAAACGTGTCCTGTCATGAGGCAATATCAAGAATCCTCGAAAGCTGATGATGCGTCGATGAGTCTGGTCGTACCTTTGCTAGGTGCATGTGAGGGAACTCGTAACGGTTCCTTTCGTGCCTCGCATATGTCTGGAAAGGATGTTTTTCCGCCGGTTGGGACGGTTTGATGATTGAAATGAAGGCGCATGAAAGCTGGATATCTACCATGTCCACAATGGCTACGATTGTGCGAGATAACACCCACAGGATTTCATGATGCCATAGACATAGCAGAAGCGCTGCTAGATGACACAAGGGGGTAAAAGACAAGAACAAAAACCCAGATGAGACATTCTCTTGAAAAAAAGAGATAACATGCTGCATCCACCATGACATTTAGAATCATGCTAGAACAAAACAGGAAAGACTCGTCGTGTGCCAATTGGGATATTCCTGAAGAATACCTACATTGAGATGTCCATAAAACTTGGTGTCCAAAAAAAACACAAATCCAACTTTCAAGTCAATGGTCTTTTCGTATGACATGTGACTTTCTTAGTGTTTGACTTTTGCAAAGTGCTGTTTTTTCCACACTATCTGCAATTTGCAATTGAGGCAACCACAGGTGAACCCCCGTCAGGCACAAAGGACGGAGAAAACTTCCATGGCAAAGCTAAAAAAATCCAAGGAGCTTGGCTACAAGCACTAGCCCCAGAAAATTTGGGCAAAATGTTGCTTTCAAAATTGAAAAAAAACTGCTAATCAGTTCATCAAGAGCTCTCAGCTCTTTTTTTGGAATCCTTGAAACAGGAATTTTCCATCCATGGAAAATGTTGTCACAAATTACATCCGAAGCTTTTTGAAAGGGAGTCCAACTTCGAGGCTTCAATACTGAAGTTGGAAGTTAGATATCTGAATGATTCAGGTATCAAGAAAATATCCTGCGCCAAGCTGTTGCCTATATATAATATGGAAACATTCAAGGTCCAAAATATCAAACTAAGAGTCTGTAACAGGACAAATCTAGCTGCCTATGATGCCACCTTTCATATCAAGAGTTTCTGAGACAAAAAATGTTGCGGATTTGGCCATCCAGCTACGAGTTTCAGGTCAACGAGTCAACTTCCGGTGTCTTGTCTGCACTTGTGTCAACCTTTGATACCAGCTTCATTGGGTTGCAAGAAAAAACAAAGTGAATGAAAGTTGAGACATCACTGAAATCTTTTGGTGCCACTTACGAGTTGAATGACTTCATTCTCACAAGGACCTATGCAACTGGACCGAAGGGCACAAATTCTCACAGTTCCTTTTTTATCGCATCGTTGGGCATTTGCCATGCTAAACCCCAGAGGTTTTGACTATGACACAGTCGTCGCCCAGAAATACCAGCTTTCTGGCAGCCAGTGATTTCATCACCCGATCAGTCACCCGTAATACTAAAGCAGCCCGTTTTGAAGCTGCTTTCATGATCTGTAAGAAATACTGGCATCATGAATTCCCCAAAAAAAACCTGGCAGTCTGTGTGTGTTCTCAAAATCCAAGTCAAAGATCTGGTTTCATTGGCAACAATCTTCATGACTCCAGTATGACTCACAGGTTCCCCCCAAAAAAAGGAAAGCTTTCCGAAACAACGACCCCGCAGGCCCAAAAAACCGCCCCGGGTTCACCATAGGCAGCGAGTCGCAATAAACAGAGTTCCCCCCCCAAGTTCCTCCCCCTAGATCTCGGGGCGGGTTTCAACCAATGCCCACCAAATGATGAGCATCGTTGACTTCTGCCATCATTCCTATTGAAGATGCCACAAAAAGACGTGGAAAATGGTCCGACCGAATACTCAGCACTCAAGCACTCAAGCACTGCATCCCACGCAGGAATACTTGGGAGCTTCTGATTTCAAGGCCTGACAAGTCCAAAGTCTGAAAAAATGATTGCATCTTGTGATTTCATCTTCAGCAACTCCAATCATCGCGTCAAAATATAACATCACCACAGTGTTATGCAACTCACCTTGATTGCTGTCTCTTCAGTCTTCAATTTTTGCACCTGGCACACGAAATGTCGTACAAATCTCCGGAACAAAAATGGAACTTCACTACCCCAAGCCTCAAAAACCATTTAAAAAAAAACCGAGGCTTTCAAACAAAAAGCTTCCAAGCATTCGGGGAGAAGCTTCAACATGTTTTCGAAGCAACGACTTTGGTGAGAGAACCCCCAACCTCCACAGTGAATTTGATGGCATCGGCTGCAGCCTTGGTCCTCAAATAGTACCTCAGTTTCCAGGTTGGATGTGTCGACATGATATGTGATGCGTGGAAGCATTTGCAATGATAAATGATAAATGATACAAGAACATATGAATAATAAAGAAAAATTATATAATACATCTTATCTTTCTATGATGCATGTGCCTCCATTGAACTTTGATCCATTGGATTGATCATGGGTCATGTCAAAGGACTCTCCATCGTTCGAAAGCAAAGAATGATACTCCTGATTGACTTCGATATCCTCTCCAATTTGCACATCTATCAACATATCTATGCTATCCAATGATATCCGATGGTACCTATCATAGCATCCATGATTTTCTTTGCCTCCAGTTCATCACCTGCTAAGATTCAGGTCGCCGAGTCACATTCCTGTCTTCAGCCCTCGTTGCCAGCCATGAAAATGCATTGAGGTAATCTTTGCCGCAGTTGCATCAATCATGTGGATGTTCCTCAGAAGCACAGCTTTCTCAAATCTCATATCTTTTCTCGAATCTTGACAAAATATCTCAAGAAATAAATAGAGAAACACGGTTTTCGACATGTGAAAAGATCGCAAGAGACACTAGTCTATCAAATATCTATAAAAGCAAGTGCTACTGCAACCTCATGTGTCAAGCCAATTTTATCAACCATCCAACCGAGGTACAATGATTGTGATTGATCAATGTAAGGTCCACGATCTGCGGCCATATCCAAGACGATCTTCTGCTTGATTTCCCACACGGTTTTGTAGAGTTCCTGAAGATCAGGTCTACATGGTAACCTTGAGTGTGGACCTGATGCAAAAAACTGCCCCGTTGATTTTGGTGTGTTTTTAGGACATAGCTATGTCTGGAGAAGGCAATGGTGCAAGTAATTCACGATTCTACAGTGCTGGTCATGTGGGATCTGCCAAACGTAGTATGAAACAGGCTTGAGTCTTGAGGCAAGCCGATGTTTCTGAGGACAGAAGTCACATCTATCTCAATCTACTAAAGATGCAATTATATAATGTGTATATATGTATCTGCACGCCAACTTGGCAACTGAATCACATCTGGAAAAAGAAAAGAACAGTTGCCCATCAATGTTGTTGAGCTCTGACCTCAAACATGTGTATGGAATACAATAGAAAAATTGCAAACTCCTCCGTGCTTCACTGTAATTCGATTTTGTTCCAGCCATTCTCGCCTTTCCACCTTTTAAAGCTTCCCATCCCTTTCTGGATTTCTTCCGGGGAAAACTTTCCCAAACCATCAGCGGAATTCACCTTCATATCTTCGGGCAAAGGTAAGTGCTGCACACTGCCGTTGTGAGCAATCAATTGGGTTCGCAGCTCCTGGAACGATGGATTTTCGTAACAAACTGGGACGAAGTTTTGATAAATTATATGTACATATTGCACAGCAAAGGTTGATCATATACAAATCACTTGAATATACATATGCATAATTCTGTTCATACATAATTTTGCTCACATATGATATGCGCGTGTCCAAAAAATAAAACGAAAAAAACAGGAAGCCAATTGGTTAACTGAACATCTGATCTCAATCACAGCGGTGCAAAGCCGAAGCTGGCTGAACCCTTTTTTGTCCAGCAATCACAGCGGTGGTTTCTCCCAATCAAGCCCATATGCCTCCATAATTGGGCTCAATGGGTATGCCAGCACTGAGACTCTGGTTGAATCAAGAAGTTCCACAAAATATTCGCCAAACAACCCAACATCCTCTTGGAAGTGACTTTGGTATCAGGTTTCTTTGACAAAAATGTTGCTATTTGGCAGCAAGTCTCATTGCGAGACTAATTTGCCCTACCAAACTTAGCAATTTGGTCAGAATCCATCGACACATTTGCATGACGCAATGCATCCCCCGTGCCACACTGCCAGAGTTTTGTTTCCTAAAGCCTCAACATGTCCAGCGACAATGGAGGCAATAGAAGTGAAGGAGGTCATGTGGCGGTTAGCCTAACCCCCTGATGGGGTCACTCCTCAAAATCTTGCAGAGTTTTCGAGACATAGCCGCTCGCCACTAGCGCAGGAGAGCGGGAAGATAAAACTCCACCGCTGAAAAATTAGGCTGACGTTACAAGGCATGTATCATTGCAGACATGCAACTTGATGCCATTCAGATCGCCCCCAAGTGGGGTCCCACCCCTTTTGGGTGGCAGTGCAGTGTGCCAACGCTTTCACATTCCTGGTGTTTTCCCCTAGTGGTGGTCACAAGTCATTAGGCCAGATGGTCATCTGTTCGAGAATCTGTAGACAAATTGCGATTGTATCTTGAAACTCTCAGCAATGCTTAGATATGTTCCACAAGAAAATCTGCACTGGAATGGGTACTTGATATTTGAAAATATCTTTGTCAACGGGCGAAGCAAACATCTAGGCCACTGCACTGCATCTAGGTATACTTACCTGGCTGTCAGGGTTCCAGGGTTTTCGGCTTCTCCTTTTAACACCGGACTCGATCACGCAAGTCCTGCAGGTGACTGGTGAAAATGCAAAGCTCCACAAAAAAAAGACATCATTGAACACATTTGATTCGATGCTGATGATGATGATGATGATGATGATGATGATGATGATGATGATAATCTTCAATTCTCGATAGCGTTTGTTTCGATCATCCAAATTATCACAATCATACACGCCCTTTTAAATAAAAAATGACTGCAACAGTCATTCCAATGAGGTCATATCCATATGGTCCATAGCCCTCCAAGGTATCAATCCATTGATCCGATTGACAAAAGCCCTTCCCATCGGGGATTTCTCGGTCCTCAATGGCTGTGTGAATTGGTTTCATCGCTTCATCTTGTGAAAGAAATTTGGAGCAAACTCCAAGGAGACCCATAATCGTCATGCGTCTCAGCACCTCCGAGGAGCTGGGATTTTTTTTTCCGGGGTTCAGTTGTTGGTTTTTTATCAAAAAAAAAATGCCAAACCTGTGTGTTTTGTTTGAAAAATGTGAAAAGTCTTTCAGTTTCAACCAAATGTGCAATCATCAAGGCAAGTCTGTCTCTGAGTTTCGTAACGAAAAATTTTCCGCTGAGCAGAAAAATGAAAAATTCCTCACCTTGGACATCACCATCTCCTTCTTCGTTAAAGTTGCTTGGCCATCACGCAACGACGTTTCAAACGTCTGAAAGGCTTTGACCAATGCAGATGCTTCCACGAAGCCCAGATCCACCTGGAAACAGAAATGATCGAATGGGATGCGGCATGAAAAAAATCAAGATTCCGAATGCTTTCTGATGCAGTTTGGCATTCGAAGCTAACTTCTTTTGGTCATATTAGTTGTGTTGTAATTTGAATCCTTGCCCAGTCTAGAGTTGCTCCTGAAATGGAGCAAAATTACACTTTCCACTATTCAACCTGAGCTGAACAATTCCAGTGGACCGGACAAAGCGGACATGTTATGACGGGGTAAGAGTGGTGGATGCTAGGGTCATTTCATTTTTCTTGCATCCAACTATACAGATTATTAGGGGTTTCTAGACTCTAGACTCATGTCTGGACACCAAAAGAAGGAAATCGGAAGGACTTAGTGGGTCCCCATTTGCTGGAACCTTTTCTGATCAATCATCTAGGCACATATCTGTGGTGCAGTATCTGTTACAGTAGAATTTCCTAGTTTATGCCTGGTCCCTGCACAATGTCAAGCCCCCCCGCTGCCCAAACAACCCCCGATGGGCCTTTTCTTGAAGAGGTGGCAGCAGCAAACGCACCTTGTCAGCATCCCTGAGAGAGGTCATTAGCACACGCTGATGTTTGTCCAGGGCAATAGCTTTTGGATGCTCCAGCATATGACAATAGCCACATGCAGAGCCCTCCACACAATTTCTCTTTATGAAATGCACGCAGGGACGCCGGCAGAATTCTGGGTGCCCGTGGCTACCCACGCTTGGCATTTCTGTAACTGCGGATGGAACTGGACTCGTGTCCTGCAAGAGGACGCCAACGCAAGACTTCACACAAGTATTGGGCATTGGCTAAGGGAACTACTCGAGTGACATGTTACATGTTACTGCAAGGTCAGTTATTTCACTTGTGTTTTTAAGGATGGGGAATGATGGTGCGTCTTCTGAGAACGGATATAGGTGTCTTTGCAATCGGAGGTTGTTTAACCCCCCAGTCTTTCCCATTCGTTTGACACGGCCCCCCATTCCACTTCCACTTCGCAAGGCCTCCTTGAAAATCCGGTGATGCAAATCTTTGACCTGCTCAACGTAGTTTGCCTCATTTTCACAAAATGTCTTCTCGCACATTTCAAGGCCAATAGCTGGCGGCGGGCAGCTTAGAGAGCGTGGTCTTCCCTTGTCCAACAGCTCCACATCAATGAATGTCCGGCGATAACTCAGCGCCATGAGGACCGCGAAAAAATACCAGGAACCCCTCGAGCCACTAAGAACAGCAGTGACATTTTGGGGGATGTCAATTCGGGATCCTTAGAGTACCCCAAAAATACTGAATTGTTCGAATTTGAAACTGATGGGTTTTTTTAGATCAACAAAATTCAAAATGGCTCAACATTGGTGTTTTCCCTCAGCCCTCCTTTAGCAGCTGATAGGGATATGTTCCATGAATCTCTCCAGATCACTCCTCAGTCCAAAGACCTTGCGAAATCAGATCCTTCAGCAGATGACGGTTCACCTCACAGTCAAACTCAAGGGTTTCGTCGAGTACCACAGCCACCACGCCGCTACCAGACCCCCCAGAAACGCCACGCCTGAACAAATTCACCAGAGAGGACACGACGAACATAGAGGTTCTGCCTTGAATGTCCAAAAAAAAATCCAGCCAAAAACAAGATCAACGACACATCAGCAAACAACCACTGCAGGATCTAAAAATGCTCCAAACTTTTGACAAAAGTTCTCTTAGTGAAGCTGGCTTTGCATCAGATTTTTGTTTCACAGCATTGGAACTGGGCCACGTGTAGGGCTCGAAACTCTCATTGTTCCCCAGAATCTGTGCTGTGGATGCCGTAGGCATCGGAGCCTTGGATAGATTTTCGAAGCTCCATGACATAGCCGAAGTGAATCCAATGAATCTCATGTAATTACGGTTTGGGATGATATCTGCCTACACATGGATGAAAACACCTTTGGGTTGTCATGGTCCACCCCCACACCTAAGGGGGCCAGCAGTTCCTTCCTACCATGTCCCCAGGCTGGAGAACGCTGGACAACTATGTCTTGGGTCATTTTTTTGTTATTCATGGCGCACCAGCTGATAAAGTCTTACCCTATCAAATAAAACATCCTCTGACACACAAAACCCCTCTAAGTCACATCATCATCATTAGGATGAAAATATTTCATATTGACACATTCTTCTTACAAGCTACTTATATATCCCAAATTCTCCTGAGAAATTCCAAACTTCCAATAAACAAACCGTGTTTTTTCACATGAAAATCACCAACCAAGCGACCACCAACAAGGAATTTCTCAGTCCATGCTGAGCAATGCGACCCTTGAGTTGCGCCCAATCCCATCGGCCACTCTTGGGTTGAATGCCCCAGAGATCGAATTGTAACTGTCCTGTAGGAAGCAATGGTCCATCAATAAGTTGGTCTAAGGATATATAGAGATAGCCGATAAAGGGAACTCATATATCCCAACCTTTGGAAAAGGAAAAATCATCTTCAGAACCACCTTGGGAGGGGACATGTTAGCTTCCAGGAGGGTACGGTCACACATGTGGTGATCTATGATACATAATTTGGCTATGCATACACAATGTATGCTCAAGGACACTTTTTTCATCTTTGACTCTGCAGGCATGCCATTTTTGCAACAGAAACCTATCAGTCTTTTCCAGTAGCACCGTCGGCTTGAGATTCTTTCAATTGGAAGCTGAACTGACTGGTGTATACCTTAACCACATTTTTTCCGGCCAAATTGCTCAGTCCCACGAATGCCAGACTAGAAATACAACTAAGGCATGTCTAGTCTTTTCACTTCATTCCACTCCAAACTCCATCACATTCTCCAAGAGGTTAATATCATGAGCACTGCCTAGAACATTCTCAAACACTGCGATATCTCTAAGAACCTCAAGCTTACAATTCTTTTGTAAGCAGTTTCTAGTTTTCTCCTGAAAGATCCCAAAAAGTATGTCAACAGACCTTCACCAAAAATTCCAACCCCGAGCCCAACCCTTACTCTAACGTGCCTTGAGACACTGGACTGCCTGCATAGGTTTCATAAGGTCCCAACTTTTCAGCCAACTCACAAGACGCTTCACAGGCTGCAAAGTAGATGGTCTCGAAGATATCCTGAACGGGATCATTCAGACGTTTTTAAGAATTCTGTTGCTAAGTTAGTTGTTTCAGCATGTTTCAGCCAATTTTTGCTTCTAGTTGATGCTTGTTCAGCCGGGAATGTTGAAGAAAAGTCATGGATGCTTTTTCGTGCAACCTACGATATTTCACCAACTTGTACGGTCGGATCATGTTGGGGTCCGATTTCCCTACTCCACCACCTTTTTCAGCTGTTGGAGGATGGAAACTTTGCCATCGTTTTTCCGTTGACTTTTGTTGGAGATCTGTGGATTTGGCTTGCTAAAACATAATGACGCAAAAAAAAACAGAGAAGTCAAGGAATCTTAAATAAAAACACGAATCTCTGCCATGTTGAAATTTTCAGCTGTTTGAACATCAACCCCACCTCGTTCAACCTTCTTGCATCTTCGCTCTCAAAGGGCAGTTTCCTCGGTTTTACTTCCAAGTTCTTAACGACAATTTGACAACCAAAATGACCACCTGTGGACATGGAAATTCAGCCAACTCAGTTCAACCCAAGATTCATCATCAAAAAGGCATCTGCCAATCCTTGCACGCCCAAACCCACAGGTCTATGACGCATGTTGGAGCGTCGTGCTTCCTCCACGGGATAGTAGTTTCGATCAATCACCTGAAGCCGGTGGCATCAAGTGGCGCTGTTCGATTCGGTCGGTGCATGACAGTGGAAAACAACAGAATGCAACATTCAGAAGAGGTAAAGTCAATCACTTGAGACATTTAAATTCAGCATAGTGCTCTTATCTGATCAAAAAACAGATTTGTGGGACACAAAAATCTACGTGGAATATCATGTTTCATTTCAACAAACAAACAAACAAACAAACAAACAAAAAAACAAACAAACAAACAAACAAACAAACATACAAACATACAAACATACAAACATGCAAACATACAAACATACAAACATACATACAAACAAACAAACAAACATACAAACATACAAACATACAAACATACAAACATACAAACATACAAACATACAAACATACAAACATACAAACATACATACAAACAAACAAACAAACCACCAGTCCCTCGTGCCTTGTTGAGATTCTTCGTCACCACTTTAGTCACCTCACAGGCCGACATGAAAAACACACCAACCCCTTTGGGAAACCCCTGATACTTGTGAGAGGCCTCATAGAGCTTCTGAAAGTCATAGGGATGCCCTTCGCTGTTGGCAAAGGACGGTAAGGCAATAGATGCCAAATTGCACACTGCCACCTCATCCGGCGAAGTGTATTCGATGATTTCCTCAGATTTTTTCAACGTAATCCACTTGGTGCACCCAGATACCCTGGAACCCACACGGAAAAAAAAACATACCCCCCTCCGAAAAATGCCAAACAGTTTCATAATTCTCCAGCTTTTCAACACCAAATTTCAGTGCAAAGGTTGGAGCAATGGATAGTGCCCAAGTTTTGCTGGTTGGACTTCCGGTTCGCATGATCCTTATACAGCATGTAAGGTGTTCCTGTCTCCATTTGTGCCTCAAGGATACGTGACCAAAGATGTTGGGCCTTCACGGTCTTGCGACCTTTTCCAGCAGCTTCCAAGGTCAGATACAACTTGTTGAAGTCTTCACCCCACAAATCCATCAAACCCTTGCGCGTTTCTTCATCAAAAGCCTCATTGGGACAAAATAGTGTCCACTCACCATCAGCCTTGACTCGTTCCATGAAGAGATCTGGGACCCAAAGGCCGTAGAAGAGATCCCTGGACCAAGGAAACGATTCAGGTTGAAATTTTTTAAGGCTTCAAAGGATGCAGTTTTAGATGACATTGTGAAAAGGAAGAAGTGGTGTTGAATCTTGAATCGTCTTCTCCACTTCGTTTTTATTGAGTTAAGCATGATAAAAGCCTAAACCATGCCAACATCAATGAGAAAGAAAACACTAGAAAACAAATATAGAAACAAACATGAAAAAACTCAACAAGTAGTAGAGCAATAAAACATATGACACCAAAATTGAAACTCACAAGAAAACAGCAGCAACTCTTCTCTACACCACCAAACAACCCTTTCCTTCACCTTTTTCGAAGCTCTTTAATGGACTCCTTCCCTCGCCTCGCCCTCTGCTCCTCCTTGCCGTGATTCTTTCGAAGCTCCAGGAATTCGAAAACATCGGCATGCCAAGGCTCCAAATAAACTGCAAGTGCTCCCTTGCGCTTTCCTCCACCTCGAAATCACAAGGCAGGTCAGTACAAAAAAGGCTGGAAATGAACATGTAGAAAAAAAAACACACAGTTTCCCGTTACAGGTGATTCAGGCATCTTTTGGCGGAAGATAGAAAAAAAAACTTGTGGCTTTGAAAGCAGGCCCCAGGCTCATCCATAAATGATGATGATCAATGATGATAATGATAATATAATTTATTCACTGTTAGTGGGGTTGGGATATACCCAAAATATAATACATATTCATGTAGTATAGCATGCTATTCACAAATCCTCGGCCTTGATCAACATAACGCGCCGTCTCGTTGAAGTTCCGCAGCATGGGCACCAGGCCATTGCTCCACCCGTTGGTGCCGCGGATGTAGGAGCCACTGGCACGAATGTTGGAAACCTGGGTGGGGGATGCTTTCAGCTGGGGTTCTCATCTCGGGAAATTGGATGGCAAATGCAACTTCCTATTACTTCATTCCTCAACAAACAGGGAGTCCTTGATGAAAAAACAACATCCCTTCTTGCTGCTTTTTTTAGCCAAGTTGCAGCCACTCCAATTCCACCAGCAGATTTCGAGATGACTGCACATTGCTTTAAGGTGTCATAGATGCCATCAATACTATCTCCCTGCATCTTCAGCAAGAAACAAGATGACATTTGAGGATGAGGCGTACCAGCATTGAACAAGGTCGGCGTCGCGTGAGTGAAGAACTTCCTTGGAAATTTTTGAGGATACTGAAGTGTTTCCCACAAAGTCACCCCAAAGTCATTTTCAAAGAAACAATTTGGATCTAAAAAAAAACTCATCATTAGGATATCTACAGTATATCATATCCAAAGGTTTTTTGGAAAATATGGCCCAACAACTCAACAGCAAATCGCAAAAACTTCCTTGTTTTTAGCCCCACCTGGACATCAAATCATAGGTTTCCAAAGCTGCATTGAGATCACCACAATGGATACCACAAGCTGCACGCATGATCATATGTTGAGGTCGTTCCACAATCTTACCATGCACGCGTAACAGGTAGGACTTCTCAAGGGTCTTGAAACCTCAAAAAAACGAGATCTAAAACAGAGTCCAAGTCTTCCAAGTGGCTGCAACAGAAATATCATACGGAAAATCAACAAAAACACACACGTATCGGCAAAGGCACCAAAATAGTCATAGCCTAAATCCCGATCATATTCAATAGCTTGATCCAACTCCTTGGCATTCTTCTCCACAAAATCATAAACGTCCTGGTGCCCAGAGCCAGCAAGGACACACAAGCTGCGTTTAGTTGTGGTCGTGTGAGTTGCTAAGGAAAACTGGTAACTTCCCAGAAAGATTCCGATTGTCCCAAGTGATCATTAAATTAAAGGAAATGGAAGTATGATATTCTGAAGCCATAGGGTCTTGGTTATTGCTTACAGTCTCTACAACAACAACTGGAAACACAGCCAAGAATTGGAGGCTAGTCAAACTGAGAAAGCTAAAGAGCCAACTCGAAATGATACTTCCAAAGGCGATACACAACTAATGGTATTTCCACCCGTGATATCTGACCAGGATGAGAAATGTTTGAAAAAATCTCGTTGCAACTGACGAAACCCCCTTTCACTCCTGTGAGAGCAAGCCGGCGGGTCGTCCCTGAGGATCGGTGTAGCTGAAGAGAAGCTTGCAGGTTTCGTAGAAGGAGTCGGAAGTGTTCCTTGCAATGCTTCAAATGCGTCTTGGGTCCCGGAAGTGCCGGACCCTTTTCCCCAAAAAAACAACGGCTTTTTTTTGGCCAACTCAGGTGAAAAAGGACAGAATTCAAAGGTGAAACGATGTCCTGAAAAAACTATCCTGGTCAAAATGTTTTCGAGATGTCGCCTTCTGCTTTTCAGGCACATGTCGAAATGAGCCATGATCTTTTTGGAACAGGAAATATTGATCAGCTCTATTACTGTATCATCACCATCAGCAATAAAAATCATGGCAAAAAAAGAACATCAGCAACCAAGTCCCATTGCACATGTTCCCTCCCTGTCTTGCCATGAGTCTTGTGCAGATTGGATACAGCAATCCTTGCTGCCAAGGTCGAGAAATCGGGATGCTTCTGAGACATGTACGCACAGGTCTCCGCAGCCAAGGTATCAATCTGTGCAGTGGTGATGCCATTGTAGAATCCTGGCATGTTAAGAGTGGAAAATCCTGGGGAAATCCCAAACTGTGGCAGTTCTAATCATTGAAATCTTCATGGAAACCTCCACGTGTCCTTCTGGTTAGTGGCAAAATCAAGAAAGCCTCCACTTTTGTGTTCTCTAACACCGTTGGTTGATTTTTGCACCAGAAAAGATTAAAAATTAAAACGACATTTTCCTCATGATAGGATTTTCAACAAATAAATCTTTACATGTGTCACTCATTTCTTCGCATTTCGCAGTATGCCATGCCTTCAACCACCTTCTGTGTCACCGGTACAGGATCGATGAAGCGGGGGTCTAGACCATCACACAAGTTGCGGATGCGCTGGGTGATGTTGTCAAACTTCACCTCCTGTGGGAGATTAGGAAATGTTGAAGAAACAAGCCACCCAAAAGAAAATGATATGCCGTATAGCAGAAATCATACTGTTTCGTAAGGATTTAAGGATTGAAGGGAATGAAATATTGCACAAAATCGAGTTGATCTTTTCCCCTGGTGATGTTATGGGAAGGTCAATCAAAAGCCGCTCAGCCTTTCCGGAAAGGTTCAAATAGCCGGAAATCTCACAAAAACACAGTGCTTTTGCGTAGAAATTTCATGGATTGGTTGTCATGGTCACCGAAATCTAAATGACATGGTCTTGTAACTTGTATGATTCTGTATGATAAATCATCGAAAACCAATTCAAATAAACAGGATGTTGTGAAACACCCTCACCTTTGCAACAAAAAACCACAGACAGTCATTGCCCATGTCCTGTGAACGACCATCACGTTTCACCACGAACATCTGACCAGCCATTGCACCTGGCAGGTGACTTTGATGAAATCACTCCATATTCATCTCTTCAAAAAGATGCCAAGATAAGCCCGAAGTTAGTGCAACTCGGACCTCCAGCAGCTGTCCAAAAACGCGGTGTGATTTTTTTGTTTTGAGCCCAGAGATCTGAAATTCGAAGCGACTCGATGACTACTCTTCTGAAAGCTCAGAAAAAAGCTGTCAAAGAAGCGAAAAGAACATCAAAACCCTGCAACCTGGCAACCACTTTGTTTCCCTTGCAACTTGGTCTTCTTAAAACCCAATCTACTGGGGCAACCAGGCTGGAAGCACCATGCAACCCATCTGTTTTTTTTCCACTCGGACATCGCCATCTCCGAACCGCCCGGAGAAGTTCCACCCATCGTTTTGGCTCAGGACCACTTGACCGTTCTTCAGCCGGCCCTTCACACCTTGGTAAATGCTTGGAAACCCTAAGCGCCAATGAAAGGCTAGGCTATAGCTGCGCTAAGAATGGGCTATTTGAATTGGCTGGCTACCTGAGCTCTCGCAACCAAAAGTCTGTTTTGGACTTTGGACCCGTTTTTTGAGGATTGTTCTTGCATGGCCACCTTCCTGTGTCATCTTTGTTTCTCGTTCTCGCACACCCGAACCGCAGACAGAGAACCTGACCCTCCAAACTCATCCAAGGGACGCCATCCATCCAGAACTTTGCCCACCTCTTCATCCGAAAGGCGTGCCTCATAGGGCTGCCCTGTTCCCAAGTGCCCATGGACAAGAGTCTCCTGGAGCCATCCAGCTGTGACGAACGATTTCCCCAACCAAAGAAAACCTCATCTGCAACTTAGTGGCGCCAGTTGGAAAGCTTCAAATCCTCCGAAAGAGGATTTAAGTCTCACAAAAGTACCAGCAACCAAATTCTTGAAGCAAATGGCTATTCCACACACCAATAATTCAATGTACTAACACCAATAAGACCCGGCAACCAGGCCTCCTTCTCCAAAAGCACTTCGCAAACCACCTGATTTGGAATCACTTTGGTTGGCCAAGACACCTGGGCCAAGGATGTTCGGAAACCAGGCACCAGCTGGCCCAATGGCCATCCCCAAAAAAAAAACATCCCAGGCACAAAGTCTGCATAAGAGATGTCAGCAGTAATGACCACCACCTCCTGAAGCAAAACATGACTTTTTTTCAAATGATGAACTTCAAATTCCATCATTCACCACACTTCGGCTTTTTGAGACTTTCGATTGAACTGGTGTAAAGTCTGTGCGCTACCACTACGGGTGTTGGAGAAGAGGAGTGGAAACTTTACACTTTTGGAAGATCTGAAAATAGACCTTGCCTCGTACCGAAGAACCAAGGGCGCATCACCATGAGGCCTTGGCAATTGTGAGCTAACTTCATGCTCATCATAAGTGCCACATCTATGTTGGAAGTCAAATTGCAAAAAGCAGACACTTGAGTGGCACTTTTCAAGTCTTCCTTGAGACCTTCTGATCACTCAAACACTCTGGTCCAAAGTAGAAGTGTGAATGCTGCAATCCACGCATTCATCACACAATGAAAGGCTTAAACATTTCCGGAATTATTGTATATCCAAGGGACAAATGTCCCGCGCAAACGCGCCGCACACCACCAGCTGTCAGCCACTCTTGTGTGGCAAGATCTAAATTGAGAGGTTGATAATCGTCACCTGAACGGCCAGCATCATTAGGATGCGTAAAAAAATCCCACATCAACAGTGTCCAACCCCAAACCTGGCCTAAAAAGCCGTTGTACAAAATACTAGGTTGCATGCTGCCATCTTGCATATCTCGCATCATGTACCTGATTCCAACAGGCGGCCGTGGCAAATTCACAAGATATCACTGGAAAAACCGCTGTGAAACCAAGTCGCTGCATGAGAGCAGCTCCAGGTTGTGGGTGATCATAGCCTCCTTCCATTGAAAACGATGCCTGACCACGGATGAAATTGGCACTGCCAAAATCCTCTGCTTTGATTCCATGATCGAATCATCCAAAACGACTCTTCTCAAAGAAAAAAACGGCCTTAGGCACGGACACCTTGGACACCTCCATTTCCACAACCTCGCCAATGGGGCGTGAAAAGAACCAACCAACCAACGATCAGCCAACTCCACAGGCATCTCCAAGCCTTGGCCAACTCCCGAGTTTTGAAGTCATCCAAGGCGATGATCCATTCAGAGACAGGAAGGATCTCACCCTTCGGCGGCAACCAGCCAGGAGTCCAATTCACACCCCTGGAGGCGTTGAGGACAAAAAATCCACGGAATCTGTATAGTATCTCATCCAAATGTAGGAAAAACTAGACCAACATCTGATTCATGTTGGATTGCTCCAACTCCAAACTGCTTAAAAAAAAACTAAAAGATGGTCATCCTACCCTAAATAAATAGGGATTCCTGAATCATTGAATTATGTGACCATCTACAAACTTCAATCGCATATGCTGATTTACCGTCCGGCAAAGTAAAATCAGCCATATTCAACACCAGGATACGACCGTGGTAGACCTGCATGGACAAAGAGGACATCACCCAACTGTACAGCCAACTTAGCCAAGGTCAGGTACTCCTTACATCTGCCGTTGCTTGAAACGAAGGGGTTCAGTCTCTAAGGTGCTATGATGATGATGATNATGATAATGGGTTTTTCTCGTGCTAATGAAAAGCCAGTGAAACCACAACACAAAGAATGGAAACAGTTTCGAGTTCAAGACCTCTGAATCAAGACAAGCAACAAAGATACGGCCACCAGGACTGGCTTCTTGAACCTAAACCGGTTTCAAAGGTCGCTTCGCACCGAAATTGCGCTACGTCTTAGGAGCCACATTGAAACATCTTTCTTTTCAACCCAGGAAATGCAAGAAATTTGATATAGATTTCAGGAAGTATAACGGTTCATCTTTCGCAAGTTCTCCTTCCTCTTTTTCGTGTCTTTCGAAAATCAACCGCCACTTTCACATCTCATATTTCCATCTGCAAAGTCAGAGCAAAAAATCTCCAGAAATATATCTACACTATAAAAAACTTTCACTGCCAAGAAACAAAGCTCTTCAACACCACATCATCATCCACCTCGATACCTCCGAAACGTTGCAATTCTTCTCGCCGACACTCGAAGGCCTCAGGGTCGATGATGTCATGGATCCAAGGTTGTAGGTTACCAACTGCTGCCTGTTGGATATCTGTTGGTGGCATTGATATAACCAATCTTGAATACAAATACATGGATCCGGACATGTTACACTTGGTTTAGAGTTAGAGAAATTTTGCAGGATGTTTGGCCTCCATATGTTTAATTTATTTGATGTCAAATCTCTACACATGCAATGAGACAATAGTCAATCAGTCCCTGCCATCAATCAGTCCCTGCATAAACATCAGCAGGCAATATGAAGAAACAAAGTCAACTTGAGTCAACTTGAGTCAACTTGATCAGGTCTTAGCCAAGCATACCGAGCCCCAGATTTGATAGAACCACTGCACAAACCCACTGTTTTTCAACATCCACAAGCACCACAAATCGATACAAATCATCAGACTGAGATTCACACCTTACCAGCTCCCAGAGTCTCTTTCAAAATCCTGAGCAAGCAATTTGGGAATATTTGTTCCCTCTAGGCATTCACCAAACAGAGAAAACAGGCAGAGATTCATTGGAAGACCACATAGCACCTCAAGAAGTCTGTTCCTGAGGCATGTCTCCCAGAAGGCATCAGATTTTGAGGATCAAGTCACCTCAGATCGACCAGTAACTTATAATGGGATACAAGGGTCCACTTCAAGTGATCCACCGCACTGTTCTCATTCAGGACCTCCTCTGTTAAGCAATCTCTTGGCCGCTTGTCTGTCAGCCTGAAGTGGTGAAGGGAAAGATTCCCAGTGTATACCCATGTATTCCTATACCATAACTCACACTCCCAACTGGCCAAGAATATTTAATTTCATCCCATACAACAACAGCATTCAGCATACACATACTGAAAGACAAACCCCATAGCATCATCACAAATTCGGAGTTAAGCAGCCAATAGACGCCAGGATGTTCCTTCAAAGGCCAATCCTTTCGAAATCGCTCGCTGAGTTCAAAGGGCAAGCGAAGTTTATTCACATCACCTCAGCCCACAGACTTGGATGATTGACGAATTTAGCCAAAAGAAATCTGCAAAAAGAAACGCATCCCACTTCGCTCATCGCTTCACTGTTCCAGCTATTTCCATCCTTTTTCAAAGAGGTGTCTGTCCCTTCCCCTCCAACAAGCCAAAGGACGGTTCCCGATGATGAAGTGCACCCGTTCTTTGTAGCGCCTTTTGAGTGACAGCAAATCATCCAAGATCTGCAGATCGCCGGCGTGATGATCTACAGCCTCGGCAGCACAAACAACAAGACGCCTTTGAAAGCAGTGAAACGTCTAAGCACCGGAACATCAACAGCAACACCTCTTCCCAATGAAGCATCATGCTGGTCAGAAAGAAGTCTTTGAACAGCTCCAATCTCCAATCAAACAGCTCCCACAAAGACCCCCAAAAAAACACAGATCATCATCTTGGCCACCCAGCATCGCCACCGAAGACAAAGTAGCAAGCATCACGCAGGGCAACCTGTCCATTGCTGTCCCGATATAGGACATGAGAAGTCCTCACCACGGCGGCTCCAGCAGGTTAAGAATGGATGCGACGAGACAAGATTTGAAATACTGTTAGTGAAAAATTCATGCCAAAACATCTGAATCTAGTGAATCTAGTTGATCTTCTTTCGCGGCGCCGACCGCGGCGAGGACAACAACAACAACAACAACAACAACAACAACAACAACAACAACAACAACAACAACAACAACAACAACAACAACACCAACAACGGTACGACGCCTTCTTTGCTGCTTTCTTGGCGGCTTTCGCTGCCCTTCTCGCAGCGCGGCGGGCGCGCTTTGCAGCCTTGTCCCTTTCTTTCTCTAGCCCTTCCCTGTGGGCTTCTTGGACCCACGCGTAGAGCTCTGCTTCTTCTCTTTGCGCCCTCAGTTGCTGTTGCTCTAACAGGTTTCTTTCCTTTTCGGACCTTTCCGCCATTTTTCTGAGTGGCTGTCTTTTGAGGCTTTGTATGGCTTCGGAGAATGCAAATGTTGTCGCTGTTGGCATTCATATTCCTATTGCAAACTTGAGTTTTCAGGCGGGGGTGCCGGGTGAAGATCAGAGTGCTTTTCGAGCTGAGGTTGAAGGGTTGCACACTGTACTCAAAGCATTACATGTTGCAGTTTGCTCTTCACTTAACCCATCTCGCATCCGCATTGTGATAATTTGTGATTGTCAGAGTGCAATTGCACTTGCTGAAGGTAGTGCAGGTCAAACTCCTATTTTAGCCCGACGGGTTTGGACAACACTAGCCCGTCCAAGAGAAATGACTGATTCCACTGAATTGTTTTGGATTCCTTCACATGGTAAGATCAGAAGTAGTTGGATTCCTCATTCTGGTGCCACTGAATTTCAACTTAGAGATTGGAACGCAAAAGCTGATGCTGTTGCAAATCAAGCTGCACGAGCCCGTGCACAAGGTTCTGCCAGAGAGAGTTGGAACACTGCCTGTTATGCTGCTCGTGATTATGAGCATAGAGTGATTCATGCAGCTGCTGCGGTGCATGCGCACTATCGGCAATTTCTGCAACAATGAGTTCGCGACCTGAGCTGCTGGGGGTTTCATTTTTTTGATGTTTCGCACCCTGCTGCTCCACCAAAAACAATCACTGAGAAGCAGGCAGAGAAGCGGTGGAGAAGGAGCAGAGGAGCAGAGAAAGAGAAGGGAAGGAGCAGAAGGAACAAGAGAAGGAGCAGAGAAGCACAAGAGAAGGAGCAGAGAAGGGGTATAGAGAAGGAGCCGACGGAGCAGAGGAGGAGCAGAGGAGCAGCAAAGGAGGAGCAGAGAAGGACAAGAGAAGGCGCAGAGAGGAACCGAGAAGGAGCAGAGAAGGAACCGAGACGGACAGGAGACGGCGCAGAGAGGAAGAGAGAAGGAGCAGAGAAGGAGCAGGGACAAGAGAAGGCGCAGAGAAGGAGAGAAAGAAAGTCCGACCATTTTGGTTCTTCCACATTGCCGTTGCCCGTTTTGGTGGGCTGTTGCCTTTGTGCGTGCGCTGTTCTCGCCTTCCTGGCTCAAAGGAAAGGAACAAAGCAGAGCAAGCAGAGGAAAGAAAAGGAGCAAAGCAGAGCACAGGAAAGGAAAGAAGCAAAGCAGAGCACAGGAAAGAAAAGGAGCAAAGCAGAGCACAGGAAAGAAAAGAAGCAAAGCAGAGCACCGGAAAGGAAAGGAGCAAAGCAGAGCACAGGAAAGAAAAGAAGCAAAGCAGAGCACAGAAAAGGAAAGAAGCAAAGCAGAGCACAGGAAAGGAAGGGAGCAAAGCAGCGCACAGGAAAGGAAGGAACAAATCAGAGCACAGGACAGGAAAGAAGCAAAGCAGAGCACAGGAAAGGAAAGGAGCAAAGCAGAGCACAGGAAAGGAAAGGAGCAAAGCAGAGCACAGGAAAGGAAAG
>DF239020.1:528276-548078 GCA_000507305.1 Breviolum minutum Mf 1.05b.01
CTTTCATTTTGGCCTTTTGGGCCTTCATTTCTTTTCATTTTGGCCTTTTGGGCCTTCATTTCCGTTCATTTTTGTTTGCCTGGGCTGCCACGTGAGGTACCCCCCACAAGTTGCCAAAAACGGGCCCTTTCTGAATCAAATTTAAATAAAATTTATCAGCGGCTGTCTTTTCCAATTTTTGGTCTTTTGGGCTTTCATTTCCTTTCATTTTGGCGGTTTGGGCTTTCATTTCCTTTCATTGGACTTTTGGGTCTTCATTTGCTTTCGTTTTGGCCTTTTGGGCCTTCATTTCTTTTCATTTTGGCCTTTTGGGCCTTCATTTGCTTTCATTTTGGCCTTTTGGGCTTTATTGCCTTTCATTTTGGCCTTTTGGGCCTTTATTTCCTTCCATTTTGGCCTTTGAAGCGGTCCAAGCGCCACCTGACCAGGATCTGGCCCAAAATTGCAATTTTCCTTTCAATTTCCTTTAAATTTTGCAATTTTTCCTTTTCAAAAATGTGCGGTTTTGGGCCTTCATTTTGGCCTTTTGGGCTTTTTTTTGGGCTTTTTTTGGGGTTCATTACGACGCGGACGAATTGGCCATGAAGTCGAAGCTGTCCATCTCAATGGCAACGTACCAATACGCAAAAAAACGATCGACAATCTGCCAAACAACATCCCATCCACACCTTGAAGACGGAGACTTCGAAGTTGTGCACCTTGTGAGAGGCGGCTGAAAAAAACATGTTGAGAAAGCAATACAACATCGAATCCACACCTTGGAGATGAAGAGGTAAAAGTTGTCACTTGACCTGTCAACCAATATGCAAAAAAAGTAAACGTGTGATAACCTGCCGAACAACATCTCATCCACACCTTGAGGACGGAGACGTCGAAGTTGTCCACCTTGCGGGCAACGACTGTCGATCCACCCGGTGACGATGAAGAGGTAGAAGTTGTCCACTTGACCTGCCATGCAAAGGAACGCCACATGCTTTCAGAATAAAACGGCATGTAACACAGCGAGACGAGGCAAGCAAAGGGCGCGTACACTGGGTGACCGTTTTGACGAAGCACCGACAACATTTTGAACACTTTGCACCACGCCCGCTTTCACGTCCTTTTTTTGCGTTCCAGAAGGGCCTCCTGTGCATCTGCGGCCCTGAGAATCAGCCACCCCTCGGTTTGCCAAAGATTGCCTGTGCCTTTGCAATCTCAGGCCAGGCAAGGAGGCTTTTTGTTTCGACCTCGCAAGGTTTTGATTGCCAGCTGGCATGGTCAGATTTGCAACTGATTATATACTTATGTCATTTGGCAGTCAGCATGCTTGCACCCGTTGGACCTACACACCAAAAAAGCATTCAAAAAGCTTCTCCCTTGTGCACTTCAAAACACGTTTGCGCTCTGTTTTGTTGCCAGCTGCTGCCCAGGGCCCAAACTCTGCTTTGCTTCTGTCCTTTCCTGTGCTCTGCTTTGCTCCTTTCCTTTTCCTGCTCTGCTCCTTTCCTTTCCTCTGCTCTGCTTTGCTTCTTTCCTTTCCTGTGCTCTGCTTTGCTCCTTTCCTTTCCTTTCCTGTGCTGCTTTGCTCCTTTTCTTTCCTGTGCTCTGCTTTGCTCCTTTCTTTTCCTGTGCTCTGCTTTGCTCCTTTCCTTTCCTCTGCTTAGGTGCAGTAGAAAGATCTTGTGTGCGCGCGGTTACGTCATGGACGAGGGAACAACAACAACAACAACAACAACAACAACAACAACAACAACAACAACAACAACAACAACAACAACAACAACAACAACAACAACAACAACAACAACAACAACAACAACAACAACAACAACTNTTAGGTTTGGGCATGTGTAAAGTATGTACCGAGGGCAGCACAAAATAGAGAAAAGCACGCGTTTAGGTGCAGTAGAAAGATCTTGTGTGCGCGCGGTTACGTCATGGACGAGGGAACAACAACAACAACAACAACAACAACAACAACAACAACAACAACAACAACAACAACAACAACAACAACAACAACAACAACAACAACAACAACAACAACAACAACAACAACAACAACAACTCTTAGAAAACATGGCAACCAAAAAACCAAAGCCCATGTATTACAAATCATCATAATCATCTTCATCTTTCATTCCCATGCCTTATAAAACCAGATTCCCTATGTTTCCAAGGCACTGGATGAAACGATTCCACAGCTCCACGTTGCCTTCCAGATCCGTTACATAACCAATAGGCCCATCAACTTCTGGCGTCGTCATGTACTTTCCAAAGCTCGGTGGTGCAGCAGCGCCATGAGTTTGAGGAAAAGTCGAGATTTTTTGAGGGTGATTTGCAATCCAAAAAAAAAAAGTTGCATACAAAAGCTTTGATGAATGATGTTAGATTCTTTGCTGATCGGGATGTATTGATTGGGTAAAAGAAAAGGCGGGCGGAATCTGGTTGCAACAGTTGCAGGCAAGAGCAGTTGGGAATCAGAGATGACTCACTTTTCAATCAACTTGAACTTCTGAAAAAAATGCCTAGACCGCTCTGTATTTTTCTTCCGCCACTACAAAAATCAATGTCAGATTCTGGACCAACAGCTTTTGTCAAAGCAACGTTGTCATTCCTCCAGTTTCGGCTTCATGACCTCCATCTTCACAAGTCATAGTGGCCACTCAGCACCTTGAAGATCAGTTCATGGGGACCATGTCAGAGACCGGAAGCTTCGGCTTGTAATCGATTGTAATCTGATCCAAAAATGACGATTTTTTCTTTGGCAAGGATGCCTCTAACACAGCCATGGCCTCCTAGGCCTCTACTTCTTGC
Source organism: Breviolum minutum Mf 1.05b.01 (assembly GCA_000507305.1). Classification (NCBI taxonomy): domain Eukaryota; class Dinophyceae; order Suessiales; family Symbiodiniaceae; genus Breviolum; species Breviolum minutum. The sequence continues at coordinate 531,073 of DF239020.1, forward strand.
CTTTTCTGGTGGATTCCAATAGGGGCAACCATGTCATGCCAGAATTCATTTGCTTCCGCTTGTACTGTTCCAATTGTTGTTGCCGTCGCCGCTCATCAGCTTGTTGATCTTCCAAATGTTGATTGCTTTGATGCAAGCGGGACAAAAATCGAGCCCCCTTTCCTTGTTGATGTTGAAAGTCCGTTGTGTCTAAGGTGCTCCTGGCATTTCCAGTCACTGCTTTCTCCAAGGTGCTCAAGAAATGTCTTGCACTGTAATCGTTCATCACTCCAGGTTGATCGATATGTAGAAATCCACCACCTGTCGTTTCAGCGAGTGCTTCATATTTGGAGATGTCAGCTGTTGAAATTGAAGCCCAGACATTGGCAATGGACACAACCACAATATGCCACTCAATATCAAATCCTTCCTCCAATAACTGTTGCATCATGGGATTCATACCCGAAATGCCTCGGTATGGAGATGGACTATGGGTATCCAAGCCATCAGTGATGACAATAGCACGCAGTTTTCCTGTGCCTGGTATATATTTCTCTCGAATGTCCTCCAAGATCATATGCCACATGTAAGTGCCAGGAGACTTGCCCTTCCATTGGAGACCAATGATGTCAGGGTTTAATCTGTCAAACTTCTCACTGAAATACTGCGGCGCATTCCTGAAGTTGCGACAAAAAGACAACGCAAAAAGCTGAGGCAAAGCAAAGAAAGTGACAACTTTATCGTGGTTTTGATTCGATACATTGTCAAAAACTAAACTCAGTCGGTTCTGTTGATACCCCTCAGATGTCGTCCTGCTAACGGATGCTAATGTCATCCAAAGCACTCAGAATCAACCAATGCAGTGCTCCCAGAATTCTGGTCATGCCGATCACCATGTTCACGAGGCAGGATCACTTGCTTGTGAGTCCCAAACCTGTCGAAATTGGCTGAAACTTGAAACATGGAAATAATTGAATTCTTCAAAATCCACCAAGTCATCTCCAAGCAACGTACACACACGTGTAGGACTGTCTTGCAGCAAGTGAGCCATCTTCCGGAGCGCTCCCCGCGCTTCTGACAAGTTGGCACCATTCATAGAGCCAGAATCGTCGAGGTACAAAACCTCAACGACTCGGCAAAGGGGAAGAGTTCAACTCTCGAATGACCCAAGGTAACTCGACCGTCTTTTTACACCCCAAACCCTTTTTTTGTTACTGAGCTTCCACACTGTTTCCAATGCATCCACCAATACTGGACCTTCTCTCATGTCCACCATCCACGGCAACATCTCCAAAAGTTGCCCCACGGACATGGCCAACAACGAGCCACGCGCACGGCCGGGGTTCCCGGCATCTTTCAACACCGAGCCCAGGGCTGGACCATACTTTTTGGTGAAATGCCAGGCACTACCTCAACAAAGATAGGATCAGGAAGGGAATGACTGTTTTGAAATTGATCTTATATACATATCTTCCCAGTCTTTACATTTGAAAAAAAACAAAAAGACACAAACTACTAACATTTAGAGAGAAACTGATGAGGGAATCTGCCATTCCTGCAGGCTTTAAAACTTTGTCCTCCTTCACAAGTTCTGGTTTGTGCGGCTCGGAAATTTCAAGTTGTTGCGACTCATAGGTTTTGACGAAGGCATCCCAAGTTGCCACATCCGCACCTAATCCATGAAGGATAGCAGCTTGCTGCGCAGTGGGGAGTTTCTGGAACTCTTTCAACTTCAATGTGCCGGTTCCGTTTCCGCAACTCTTTTGTGACAAGACTTTCCTCGGTGAAACCGCATTATTCAAAGCAAAAAGTTGGGAAAGTTGACCTCAAAAAAAAGAAATCCGAAAGTTCATAGAGTAATAGAATTTGACTTACGGCTTTTCGAAGCACCAGGTGGATTCCATTTCCAGTCATCTTGACACTCCATATGACGAAAAAAAACAAGAACCTGGATTGACTCCATGTCCAGTCTCCAAGCATTTTCATCTTTCACACCAAGCGCTTGCCACGCTTGTTGATGAGATGTTGAAAGCGAGGACCAAGGACGGTGTACTTCAATGTTCGATGAGGAATGCCGAATCAAAACGTTCCAACCAGCAAGCTGCGGAAAGCAGGATCTCGCTTGTCGGAAAGAAACCCATGCGAGTGGCTGAAGACTTGCCATTCCTTGCCATCCATAACAGCCCAAAAAACTTACCACATGAAAGTCGAATCACACTACGATTATTATTTGGAATGTGGAATGTGACCATTGGATTCATGGCCTTTGAAAAGTGGTTCCAAGTCGTTGAAGTGGCCATCATCATGTTCGGCAAGCAGTTGAGGTCATGATTGCATTCGCAATGTTAACAAAACATGAAAATGATGCGATGGAAAAATTTTGAAACCTGCAAATAGAAACGGAAGATGAATTCATTCGTCTTCATTGAAACTCCAAATTGGGAAACGGGAAACACAAACCCGTCCTTGAAAAGTCAAATGCATCAGCCCATAAACCCCAAACGCTGCTGTTATACCTTCGGTTTACGTTTTGCACTTTGTACGCCCTTGCACCGTCTATCAGCAAAAGCGCAAAAAACAAGGTTTTCAAATTGCCAAGATTTATTTTTTTCATCTCTTGAACAGTATCTGTCCCACATCTTATGACCAATGCACAATCAAATATCATTGTTGCGGGGTGTTTTGCACCAATGGAAACAGAATCTCTCATTTACGTGAAAATGGATCAAAATATTCATTGTGATTTTTGTTACAAAAAGTGTAGACATGGCAAAGACATTTTCCAGAAACCACGGCCACAAACGTTTCGACACTGGTTGCAACATTTCAACGCTTTGTCTAAATTGTTCAGGTATCATTGCCCCACAAGAGCACAGCCAACAAAACCCAGCATAACATAAGCAACAAAAATATTGACGAAAAAACAATCATGAGAAAACACTTTGTTCTGACCAACAAAATCGTCTTTTTGTCCATACCGTGTGTCAGCACTGAAACGGCAATGTGAACCAAAATGACCAAAAACATCACACCACCACCAACACCAACAACACCCACAACACAAACAACACAAACAACGACGACAACACCAACGACGACAACACCAACACCAACACCAACACCAACACCAACACCAACACCAACACCAACACCAACACCAACAACGACAACAACGACGACAACGACGACAACGACGACAACGACGACAACGACGACGACGACAACGACGACAACGACGACAACGACGACAACGACGACGACGACAACGACGACAACGACGACAACGACGACAACGACGACAACGACGACGACAACAACGACAACAACGACAACAACAACAACAACAACAACCACCACCACAACAACAACAACAACAACAACAACAACAACAACAACAGAACAACAACAACAACAACAACAACAACAACAACAACAACAACAACATCAACAACAACCGCAACAAGAACAACAATGCGACACCTTCAACTTTACCCCAGAAGATATGCGCAGAGTTCGTTTGTGTTTGCCGTGCTACAAATGCGTTGCATCAAGACAGAGGGGCCAAGCTACACATTGTTTGTTCTCTGTGTTCTCTCTGTGTTTTCTGTCTGATTTTCTCTCTGTGTTTTCTCTGTGTGTTTTCTGTCTGTTTTTTCTCTACGCATTCTCTATGTGTTTTCTTTCTGTGTGTGTGATGAACTGCAGAAGGGCTTGTTCAAATTGATAATCAAGGATAATGGAACCATCAGGACCTTAATCTTTCATTTTGATGTCTTTCAAGTGCAGCTCGATACGATCTGCTCGACCGATTCTACTCTGTTCAGGCCATCTGGCTTTGCGATCGGAAGTTCCAAAGAATGTGGCAAGATAACAGCTACAGACGTCTTTGGGCCGCATCAAAGACTGGCAGGTGCAGTCATTCCTTGAAGAAGAACGGACACGATCTGCTTCACTGAATCAGATCGGAAACACTGTCGATGCGCACGATGCGTCTCAAGTGTCAAATGTTTCTAGATCAACTAAGAGGACCACATCACAACGTCGATCCTTCACTTTGAAATGTCCCAATCGAATTTCCAACCGCTCACGTACGTAATGTCACGTAGTGACAGTTTCCCAGCAGACCATCTCTGAACGCACATCCACCTGTACTGTTTCAGCGATTCTGTTCTGCAAGCAAAGCTTTCATGATCTTCTGGTTGCTCGTGGATGGATTGTGAGAAAAGTTGTTTGGGAGACTTAGAAGTCTTATCAGCGAGTTTAGAAACTGGTCGGTACCTGTCTTTTCAGGTGATACATGGATGCGCTGCAGTTGTTGGCCGCTGCGCGAATTGCAGGACGCAATACTGAATCTTTATGGGAAGCAGGCTTTTTTTTTTGCTGGTAGCTGCTTGGGTTTATCCCGGGCGGAGCGCCCTTCAGTCAGCTGAACAGAGGTGTTAGAGACGCTGTGTCTGCAACAACCAAAAGGATGTTTAACATCAATAAATTATGCAAAAACGTGCAAAAGGCCACAAGTACCAAAATACTTACGAGTCAAACAAACACAACGGGAACCGAGAGAAAACACAAACAAAGGAAGAGGCTCCATGGTTCCTAAGTAAAGCAGGGTCGCCAAAAGGCAAGATGCAACCGCAGGAGGAGGGCTTTGGTGAAACCCAAAGGAAGCACCTGTGCCAGAGTGGGAGTGCAAACAAAAGGAAGAGGGCTTTGGTGAGACCCGAAGGAAGCACCTATGCCGGAGCCGAAGTGTTCATCGGAATCCATGGAGAATGTTTGGAACATCTCATGTATTTAGTGGCCATAACAAAAGAAAAGGTTTCATAGAGAAACCCAACTTACGCAAGAGAAGAAATGCGAGGAAAACCCTCGAGCAATTCCACTCTAGCAGGTGAAACGTGGTGAAACGTGAAACTGCACCCACCTCAGAGTCCACTCAGTTTATCTTGGCTTGGCGAAGCAAAGACAGCGTAGAAAGCGCAAAAAGCAGCCAAAGCGAGGCCCAGCCAGGCAGTGGTCGCAGCGCTATTCAAGAAGCGGCTCAAAGTGGTGGCATGCAAAAGCCCGGCGCAAGGGCAATACTCCAAACAGCGCAAAACTATGCGCGGCAGGCGGTGTCGTAAGGGGGCAATATAAAATGGGGTAAGGTGAATTATGAAGTAGGAAGGGAGAGGGTGTAGTGGTGAGAAGATAACGTGCGGGGGCACGGAATGAATGGTTAGAAAAAGGAGCAGTGCGGGAGTGCTGTGAACCAGTATGGCGAACAACGGATGGATAAGTCAAAGAGGGAGAGTATGAAGTGGTTTATTTTTGTTTTTTTTTCCTCCTTTTTCCCCAAAGAAGAATGAAGGTAGAAATGAAGTTGTGTGAATTGACCTTAAGTAAGGTAGGGTAGAGAGGCTGCGATGTTACCAAGAGGTGAGGTGTGGTCAATGGTAGGAGACAAATTGACAATAAGTAGGTAGAAGAATATGGGTGGTAAAATGTTAGAGAGAATGACGAGTTCAGGAGGATGGGCCAGACAATATGCCACAGGCTGATCCCACTGAGCCTACGTCATCCGAGAGGAAAGGAGGGAGAGATAAAACCAAATAAGTCAAAGGGCGGAGAGTTTCATATAGAACTACGTAAGAGGAGAAATAAGAACAAGTGAGGGAGATTATGCCAAGAAACCAAGAAGGGCGTAATGGTAGGAAACATGCGATCTGAAGTAGTGAGGAGAATGCCAAGAGACGTTGAGCAGGGGGTCCACGACATGCATCGGCATAGTTGGCGCCAGCGGCATAGGCGGCGCATAGGTACAGCGCTCCGGGGTAGCTGCGAAGCATAGGTGGCACCAAGCGAGAAGCGCCCGACATGGCGACAAATGGCCACTTTGGGCAAGGGCGATGAGGGTGCTGCCTCTTTGGGCAAAGCCACTTTGGGCAAGCACCTTGAGAGAAATGAAAAAGAGGGGGAAGAAGAGGGAAAAGGGGGGGAGGGGGAGGAGGCAGGGGAGGCAAAGAAAAGAAGAGGAAGGCGGAAGGAAGAGAAAGGAGAAGGAGGAGAACAAGTAAAGCGACGAGCCGGACAATATGCCCAGGCTGGCCACAAGGAGAGCACAGGGAGGGAAGAGGGGACGCAAATAAATGCCAGTACAGGAGGGAGAGAGCATAAACCAGGGAGAGATAGAGCAGAGTGCCCGACAGCGAGCCGGACAATATGCCCAGGCTGGCCACGGGGGGGTGATGGAAGCGATTATAATGGCGAAATGAAAAAGTTTATGGTCGGCGAGGACGGCCCGGCGAATACGGTACTTGGAGCAATGCCTTTACCATGGAATTTGCCTTTAGTAGGACCCTTAGCAGAACCTGTGGGAGTGACCCCTGATGAATGTTGGGAAGAGCCTTTAGGGGGTCCAGGGGTCAGAGGTGGCCAGTCGGGGGGGAAACTATCTTTACCAGCACCTTTGCCCTGAATAGTATAGGCCAAACCTGTAGTAGCGTCTTTCCCTTTGGCGTAAGGACCGCGGCTAGAACGAGCAGAGGAAGAGGCAGAGGATCCAACGGGCCGAGTGTTGTCAGGGAATTGTGGCCGGTATCCAGGGTGGTTACCTAAAGGGGCGCTACCTTGGCTGGGGATGCGGGGTCGTTTAGGGTCGGAACATGGGCCAATGGGAGGAGGATGTTGAGAACGAGTGGCCACAGAGTGCGACGAGGGAGCAGGTTGTGGAGCCGTTGCGGACGGTTGGGAAGGTCTGGGAGGCATGATAGAGGAAGATGAGGCAAGGGCTGTACGCGAGGTGTAGGACTGAAAGACGGAGGTTCAGAAGGTTGTTGGCCAGACGTGACAGTGTGAGCGGGTTGGACCCGCAAAAACGCAAGAGCAGCGAATTCACGTTTATGTTTGCGTGCCTCAGCGGTAGCTTCTTCGTTGTGACACTGATTAGTTGCAATGAGCATGGCAACCTGGGGGAGGTGAATGTTAGTGTTAAAGAAGTCAACCAGCCCTAGAGGGACTGGGATAAATTCCCGATGGCGGTGAGGGATGAGGCGGGGTGCACGATTGTTGAGCCAATCTTGTACCGCGGGTTCAGGCGGGGACGGAGTTTCATAGGATTCAATACGCGGAGGGCGAAGGACGGAGAGATCAGGGAGACGTAGAAAAGGGGAGTTGAAAAGAACATGGGAGGCATCATTGCTATAGGAAAAGGGGGCGGCTAGTCGAAGAGCACCATCTAATGCCTCAGCGCTATGGGGACCTTGTTGAAATGTGAGCGTGGAAGAGAACCGGCGAGCAGAGCCGGAGGTGACTGGCGGTGGCACCGGAAAGCGTAACGTCCAACTAAGCTTTCCATGGTAGAAACTTTCATCCGTGATAGCAAGGAGGGGAATAGATTCAGGTCGGATAAAACCTGCAGCTGCAGCCTGTCGAGCATTGTCCATGATGATGTCTTCGTTATCGGGAAAGACAAGAGGGAGGTCAAGGTGAAATGGTCGAGATGCGGTGAGGACAGAAGATGAGTGGGGTTGGGAAGGGGTGACTGGGCGGAGTTGCGGGGGATCTCCCTTGGGGGACTTTAAGTTGGCGAGGATGAAAGCACCGAGAGCAGGTGGCACAAAAATGGTGAGGTGCGTGGATGGGATGGGTTCATTACTGCGAGCGTTAACCTGGTTCCATATAGCTAACTGGTCCCCTGCCATGTTATCCGTGGTACCGGCACCTGCGAGGGGAGAAGTAGCACGCGTACAGGCGTGATTAAGGTGAGCATGCCAAAAGCGAGAAGATGTAAGTAAACCAGATGGCGTTCCAGAAAAGGGAGATAAGGACGAAGGTCGATGGTGATAGAAGGCCAGGGATAGGTGAGAGGAAGCTGAGAGAGAGCGATGTAAAGTTCCTCATCGATTATGAAGGGAGGATTATCAATAACGTAGAGGAGACGTTCAAAGGCGGTTTCAAGTTCGGAGGAGTAAGTAATTTCACCTTCAATGGTTGGACCGGTCATCTCGGTGTCATCATCGGCTGGTTGGTTGGGAAGAGACCGAGAGAAAGTAGATTGCAAACGAACATCGGCAGCGGTAGAGCGGACGGCTTCGGCAATACTATGAGTGGGAGGAACATATTTGGGACGAGAGGAATGGGGGGCGCTCGTAGCGGAGCCCGGCGTAGGCCAATTTTGTTGAACACCAAAGGGAGTGAAAGTGAAGGCAGCGACAAAGTATTGCGTGGAAAGAGGGACCGTGTCGGTACCATAGCAATTATCCGAAGAGTGCACAACGAGGGGTATGCTATCCATCAGCATTTTATGCACGTCGAGGACAATACAGGCGTCAGTGTTACCACGGAGAGGGTGCCCTTTCGGAATAGAAGAAGTATCAGGGGTGGGGGACGGAAGGACTTTAACCGCAGAAGAGGTGGAACTTGATGATTTACGTTTAGGTCTGATACCATCGCGGAGGATGACCTGTCTGGCTTGTGAAGGACAAAAGTAGATGGCACATGGAAGTGCATTGTTAGGTAAAAGAGGTGCAAGAGCAGAGGGAGAGGAGTCGGAGGGGTGGCCTGGACTACCTATGGGGTGAGGGACGGTAGTAGAGGAGAGACGAATGACAAGTTGGGCAGATGGGGATCGACCTGGGGTATAATGCCCCAGGTCAAAACGCATCCTGCGCCTGCGATTGTCGAAGGCCACGAGCGCGGCAATGAGATTTTCGTTGAGAGGTTTATGAACTCCATACGAAGCGACTGTGAGGACGCGATTGCTAACGATTTCTTGGGTGTTGGTGTCAAAGTTGCCAGGTACACCCTTGCCTGCGTAAGTGGGAAGAATAGTAGCCAGGAGAGAGACCAGGTTGGCCACGGCTGCGTGTATATTATCCAGGTGGAAAGGAGATTTAGCAAGTTGAGAGGGGGTAACTTGAAGTATATGGTCATCCTTTGGCGGCAGGGTAGAAGCGGGAGGTTTGCGGGTTTTAGAATTCAAAATCCAAGGTTGCTCCGAAGTGGTGGAGGGAGGAGGTGGGAGTAGAGCAATAAAGTGAAAGGCAACAGTCTCAAGATGTCCATTAAGAAGCGGGTGGCGAATTTTTGCCTCAAAGGTATCAAGGACTTGTGGATTTTGGAGAACGGCAATATGCTCAGCGCAGAAGTGTGGGAGAGTAAGGGCAGCACATGCAACCATCCAATCGAAGGCATTAAGGGCAGAGCATTGAAGGATAGTAGGAGAAAGCATTTCTTGGAGGCCGAGCTGGTAGAGAACGGCGGCGGCACTTGGGAGATCCGGTGGGGGAGGGCGGGCATCGGCCAGAGTAGTGAGTGGTAAAGGATGAGAGAAGATGGCGGGAGTTTGATTCGGCCAAAGGACAACGTTAGGTCGAGGAAAACGGTACGGGTCATCAAGTGCGGAGGTAGAAGGGAAAAGGTGTCCCACGCTAACCGAAGACCGGGCGAAAAAGTAGGCACCGGTAGCGGGGGAAAGGGTCCACCCATTATCCGTTAGGGGAACAGGAGTGCTGTTTCGCTGAGGGAGAACAAAGGAAGCCAAATTATTGCTGTCAGTGGTGAGATGGAGACAGCCATCGCCGAAAACCAGAAACAACTCAAGTGGGGGTGGCCCTGCGCGGAAGTCCTGCCAACTGAAGTGCCCTGCTGACACTTCCCAATGATCTGGTTGCGGGAGATCGGAGCGTAGACATAAGGTAAGAATATAAGTTTGCCCTTCGTGAGAGAGTTGCATGGCGAGCGGAAGGAAATCCCATGCGCCGAAGTAGCTGATCTGGTGAGTGAGTAGCCATGAGCCTTGGTTAAAAATACAAGGTTCAGAGTTGAAGGTAGCGTCAGGAAGTGAAAGAAAAGTTGCGAGGCGATCAAGATCAGGCGGGGCATTGCCGATGTGGTAAAGGCCATGCCGGTTGGCGCAGAGGGTACGGAGAGTGTGGAGGAAAGAGAAACGAAATTCTTGGGTGCTAGGAAGTAGAAGTACACAGAGTCCCTTGCTACGAGTGAGGGCAACGATGTTGCGCGCCATAGCTTCACGGGATCGAGTAAGAAAAGGGGTAACTTTTGCAGAAAGGTAAATGGAGGCAGTTCCCCCGATACCAATGGCTTTGACAATGTTGGAAATGGTACAATATGCGGAGAATCCCTGGGGGTTGGAACGAGCGATGTGAACAATGTTAGAGAGAGTAGCGTGTGGGAGGAGTTGGTTGATAAGATCCGGCCGAGTAGAGAGGAATTGATGGATATCAAGAGAAGAGATTGTATGCGGCTGAGGTTCAATGAGCTGGTTCATATGGTCTTTACGAGCAAAGGAGGAGATGTGAGTTGGCAGAAGCATGGCACGGAAAATGCAAGTGAGATAGAAGTCGTACAGAGTGGGGGGGAAGTGCGGCGAAGGAGTACCCAGTGCGTCCTGAAGATCTTGGATAGTGTCGTTGTGGGGAGCGAGGAGGAGGAGTTTGGAATTCTCGTCGCTCAGTCGGATGGAGCGGGCAGTAAAGAAAGAAAGAACGCCCGCAACGGTGAGGACAGTGTCAAGAGACGCGCGGTCAATGTGGGCATTTTGGGTAATAGCGGGAGACCAGTGGAGGAGGCGGTATCCGGAAATGTGGTGTGTTTGGCCTTGCATATGTACAGGCAAGCGAAGAGAGGCAATAGAGGGGAGAGGATCTTCGAAATGTCCATATCGCAACTCCCCAGTGTCAGATTCCCGATGCAGGTGTGGATAATGGCTAACAACCTGTGTGAAATATGTATCGGCGGGACATCTTAAGGAGTGGGGGAGGATAAGGTGCAATAGGATACCTTTGGTATCAGGAATAGGATAGGATTGAAGACCTTCGGCATCATGGACAGTTTTGGGGAAGTAAACTTCGGGAACAGGATGTGTGGCAAGAGCGGCAGTCAGTTGCAGTGGAGATGTAGGGAGATCAGGGCAAAGGTCTTTATAGTTGGGACAATGAGAGAGGGCGGCGCAGAGGATGGAAGTAAGTTCATGAGGGAGAAGCGGGTCAGGCCTGCCAAGGAAGCCGATGTTTTTGTGTGATAATCGTTTGAGCAGTTCTTCTTTGAGAAAGTCTCCCCCTGTGCCAGTGCGAGTTTGTTCACGATCGCCAGTGAAAATCTGGAGGCAGAAGCGAGAAAGGAGCGCAGCGAGAATAGTGAACCCAGATTGTCCGCCTTGCTGTGCTTCATCATCAATGGCGAGAGCGCAAAGAATAAGGAAAGAGGCAAAGAGTGGGTGAGCGGAAGTAGCATCACGCAGGATAGACCCTTGAGTGACCAAAAGGCAGCGGAGAAGGGAATCGGGTTGGAAGAGCGAAGAGCGGTCAACAGAGAGGACATCAATATCAGTGGTTTTGAGTATGTTTTGGGCCAGGCAACGTGCATATTAGGAGCGAATGGTTGGGTGCGCATCGCGAAGTAAGTCGGAAATGTTTTCAGCAGCAGTGGCGAGTGGGAGGTTTGGATCTGCAGAAAGGACAGTGCGGAGACCAAGAACAGAGGTAACCAAAATGAGCAGAAGGGAGGACGAGCAGGTTTTACCAGAACCGAAAACACCCTGAACGCAGAGGGAGGTATGTCTAGAGCGGAGCCCGCATAGGGTAGCATTAAGTAGAGTAGGGAAGTGTTAGGTGCAACGAGGGCGTGGATAAGAGAACGATGGAAGTGCGAGCCTAAGGCTCGGAAAAGGTGATAGAGTCCTGTGAGTGGGAGAGGAGTTCAAGGGCCTCTTTGATGTCAGCGGCGTGGAAGGAGATTATCCAAGAGAGACCCCAATCATAGGTGTGACTCATGGATTGAGACGAGGTTCCAGGAGGTAATCAAAGCATGCAGGGTCGTAACGGAGTTGGTCATCAAGTAGGTAATGTTGGACGAGTGCCTTGACCGTGGGAGGGAGAAAGTGCGGAAGGAAGTGGAGGAGGGCGGAGAGTGGGGAGAAATCGATAATTTCCTCGGCGGAACGGATGAAATTCGGAAGCTGAGAATCAAGACCGGCCCATGTAAGGGTGTTACGCTGGCGATAGAGAGGAACTTGAACAATCCGGGAGAAGAGACCAGGGAGAGAGGAGATAGGCATGTAAAAGGAGTGTTCCACATCCAGGACGGGAAGGGTGATGGCTTCAGCAAGTTGTGCATCATTGCGAGAGAAAAGTGGTAGACGCAGTTGAGAAAAGAGTGGGTCCTCCCGTGCGTAAATATGATCAGGTCGGTAGGTAGACCGGAGGAGGAGAGGGAGTGAAATACGAGTGAGGAGGGTGACTTGGGTGGCTCCTGCATCCTATTGTTTGGTTTGAGGGGTTTCAGTGGAGATGCGACCTTTACCGCCAGAGGCGTGGAGTAAATAAGTAGCGAAGGCAAAGTGAGCGGCGGAATCTGCGTGGTTATCATTGCTGAAGTCTTTGGTACATGGAAATGCGAGTTGCAAAAAGTTGCCAGGGGAGAACCCAAAGTAGTAACTGCCTTCGATGTTACCTTTAGCCAGTGAGCATGTCCAGGAGAAAGAGGTGCATTTAAGATTAATGACCGCCATGTTGGGAGAGATACGGCGAGTAATCCAACAACGAAACTGGGGAGCAACGGCAGCTGTTTGTAAAACACGGAGGGAAAGGTAAGGTAGCATGCAAGAGGAGGAGAGAATGAATGGTAGGAGAGTCTTGGACTGGATTGGCGACACAAATTCCAGCGAGGAGTTGGTTGTGGAGGAAGTCCTATGCTTGAGGGAGTACCGCAGCAAAATATGTCAAACAGCTTCTTTAATGGCTAGGACATCGGGATGAGATACCCCGAGAGTAGTGAGAGCGGGGAAGCAGAGAGAGAATGAAGATACGTTGGTTCTATTGTTGAGAAGTTTCATGAGGCTCAGCATGCGAGTGAAACAATCCGGTGCACACCGGCGGGACGATGGCATTCTTGAACGAGTATAGCGGAGACCGCTTCAGGAGAGGCGGAAAAGTGATTTTTTTTTTGGACAATGCTGCGCTCGTTGTGACAACAGTGGCAGTCATGGAGATGCTATACTAGTCATCGATTAATAACGCGGTCGCACAGATAGAGCACAGAAAAAAAACAGGAGGCACACAAGGCAAACCAAACAACTCCCCAAACAACCCAACCAACACCAAACCAACAAAACGTGTCCAATCTATGAAGAGTGAAACAGTGAAACGCGTGGACTCTCACTAACTGGCGCGTAGCTCAATACTCCGGCTCTCACAACTTCTTCAGCAGCAAATAGAATACCATACTTCCATTCATTCGGGCTTGTGTCTCAGCATTGCATGGATACTGTGGAGGTCCCTACATGCGACACCGGTTTTCTACATGGAAAAATGACTCCGTTTTGGGGGTTGTCAAAGATGATTTTTTGAAAATGCATCTTGTAATCGACTATAGTGATGCAAAACGTATCAGCTCTCTGGCTCTCACAGTGTTGAAGCTCTACGCTCAAAAAAATCCATCTGCGCGCAAAAAGCAATGAAGTTTAGTATTCCCACAAGCAACCGACCAAGAATCAAGCAATAAAAAACGATCCAGCCAAAGATCTGGCCTCACCAAACTCGAAAAAGAGACAGAAGGGCCACGACATGGAAAGAGAAAGCAGATGGAAAGAGAATAGACCAACAGTCTGAGTCCTCTAAATGCTTAAGACGTGCCACTAAATAACTTGAAAGCATATCTGGCAAAGAAAATGTCTGGACAAACAACAATTACAAGACTTGTGCATTTGCACATTGAAACCCGAGCAGCAGAACGCCATTGATCAGATGTGTGCTTGAGTGAATTTGACTACTCTTTTTGTAGATGGTTTTGGCTTTGAACAGAACTTGGACGCACTGTGAACTTTATTAGGATCTGGATTTTGAACCCTTTGAAACTAGTGGCGGGCAGCCAGTGGCATTGGAGGCTTCGGTGTTTGACCTCCATTTTTGGGATTCGATTGATCATTTTTATTTTTTGTGACTTCTGCGTTTTCAAGGAGATATTTAGTGGAAATGCTAGTCATTCCGTGGTGGCATTTGTATCCGTGGTGGCCTTTTGTGGCCTTTTGTGCAAAGTGCCACTTCTATGAACATCCGTATTTTGACTACTGTCGGAAGTCAGAAAATGGTCTCTTTAGCCGCAAAATGAAAAATCAAGGCTAAAGACGACAAAATGCTTACTTTAGAGCGATACTTCGAGAGCTGTGGACGTGACCTTTCTAGAAGTCTTAGTAAGACAAAATGATATGGTCTACACCAAAATTTAGCTCTGGCTGTTGCTTCTCATTCCCGAAAACGTGACTTTTCAAAACTATGGCAGCAGCTACCCGTCTAAGAAAAAGATTTGACAAACAAGGTCTGAGCAACACAGATCTCCAAACAGCGACTCCAGCCAAACACTTGGATCAATCTAGAAGACAAGAAACACGAAAATGCAAACTAAATCGAGAAGAAAATCGCGTAAAAAAACTTAAAGAAGGACCTTGCACGCACTAGAAACGCATACAACAATTGCAGCACTTGTGTAATCCTTTGAATGAAGCAATCAAACAAAAAGGTCAGCTTTGACGACCTCCAAAAACGAGGTCATTTTTCATGTAGAAAACCGGTGTCGCATGTAGGGACCTCCACAGTATGTAAGGAGAGGCGGAAAAGTGGAGAGCCGGAATAGCGTCCATTGTTGGAAAGAAAGGCAAAGAGAAGGTCAAGGAAATCAGAGTGATAGCTAGAATCTCAGGAGCCTTCGCGAGCCTCGAGTTCATTCCAAGATAGGGGTTAGAGAAAGTTAGTGAAGAATGTGGAGGAAGAAACAAATTTGAGAGTGGGAATGAGATCTTCATATTTGTGTCGATATATGCCGAAGTGGGACTCCAATTGGGGCGTGGAGAATGGGCTACGATTGGCTCTAAGTTGGAGTTGTGCCTGCACACAATCATGCAACGTGAGTACCTGGATACCATTCGTGTAAAGGTAAGAGAGGAGGAGTTTGGAGAGGCGGCACGGGGCAGCACGATCATGAAGATGTTGGACAATGCGAAGTGAGTGTCGGAGCCGTGGGATGGGAGACCTGGGTGTGTAACCAGCGGAGCGATCTTCAGGATGTGGCCTCTTTTCATCAACATAATCCCCCATAGGCTTTGAGGTAAGCGAGATAACGGCCTGAATGGTAAGCAACGAGTGAGTGGAAGGTGGAAGGGTGGAGGGAGACCACCGAGGGAGATGAGAATAGAGATTGGGTGGATGTGTTGGTGAGTAACAACCCCTGCCAAGGCAGCCCAACCCGAACCATACCTGAAGCCTTCAATACAGAAACTCTGCCGAGCAAAGGTATGGAGGAGGATGCGGATAGTGTTGAGAGAAAGCGAATGCGGAGGAATACGCCAGGCGGCAATCTCGGAAGAGAGGTTTGCAATCAAAGTGATGAATGAGCTTTTAACCGCTTCTCCCAAAGGAAGCTTTTCCAAAGACCAAAAAGCAAGCCAACATTGGAGAAGTCGAGAGAAGAGGTGGGAGAGAAGGGCGGAGTTGGATGAGTGGGTGTGATAACATTGCCCGCATCGAAGGAGTCGCCCCAATCTTCATAATTAAATGGCTCATTAATGAAATCCGCAGAAAGGTAATGAGAATTCCAAGAGATGTTGGAAAGAGAGGAAACTTCATCGTCCTGGGAGTTAAAATGATGGCAGTGTTGCAATGAACCAACGTTCCGCTTCAAGCTCCCTTCAAGCCCCCTTGAAGCCCCCTTCAAGCCCCCTTCAAGCGCCTCCTTCCGAAGGCGAAGCCCCCTTGAAGCCTTCCGAAGGTGAAGCCCCCTTCAAGCCTTCGTGAAGGGTACCTTCAAAGGGTGCTTCGTTGAAGGTGAAGCCCCCTTCGTCACTGAAGGGTGCCCTTCCTGGAGGTCCCTGGAACCTTCCTGCCAAAGTTCTAGTGAAGTGAAAGCTGTCTTTAAAGATTGTCATCATGATGGCTGTCCTTAGAGATTGTCATCAAACATCGCCCAGGAAGATTGTTATCAAACATCGCCCAAAGTTCTACTGAAGTGATGGCTGTCCTTAAAGATTCTCATCAAAGACTGCCCAAAGTTCTGCTGAAGAAATGGCTGTCTTTAAAGATTGTCATCAAAGACTGCCTCAAGTTCTGTTGAAGTGATGGCTGTCTTCAAAGACTAGAGAAAATTTGCGTTTTACCACAGTTATGAACGTCCGACACGTCCGAAGTGACGAAAGCGTCGATCGGCGAGCTCAAAAATTTGCGTTTTACCTCAGTTTTGAACGTCCGACACGTCCGAAGTGACGAAAGGGTCGATCGCAGAGCTCAAAAATTTGCGTTTCACCTCAGTTTGGAGCGTCCGACACGTATATTCTAAGAATTTTTCAGAAGATTTTGATTAGCAGTCTTTCTCTGCAGTCTTTGCTCTAGTCCTTTTTTCATAGCCTTTGAAGATTTGCAATCTTTTCTCACGTCGCCGAGCGACCGTTTCGTCACTTCGGACGTATCGGACGTGCCAAACTGTGATAAAATGCAAATTCTGGATCGGGCCGAGCAACCCTTTCGTCACTTCGAACGTGTCGGAACTTCAAAACTGTGGTAAAATAGATTTTTTCAACCAGACTACGGTGAAAAAACCGAGGTAACATGGACGTTTGACCGGACTGGACCGGACCACGGTGAAAAACTGTAGCAAAATGGACGTTTTTGACCGGACACCGGACTACGGCAGAAAACTGAAGTAAAATGGATGAGGTGGTGTTTTTGTGCTGGTGTTTTTGTGCAATGTTTTTGTGGAGTGGTGATGTTTTTGTGATGGTGTGTTTGTGGTGGTGTTCTTGTTCTTGTGGTGGTGTTTTTCTGTGGTGGTGTTCATGTAGAGGTGTTTTTGTAGTGTGGTGGTGTTTTCGTGGAGGTGTTTTTTGTGGTGGTGTTTTTGTGGTGGTGTTGTGTGGTGGTGTTTTTGTGATGGTGTTGTTGTGGTGGTGTTTTTGTGGTGGTGTTTTGTGGTGGTGTTTTGCGTGGTGTTTTTCTGGTGGTGTGGCGGTGTTTTTGTGGGGTTGTTTTTGTGATGGTGTG
>DF239021.1:2690-31529 GCA_000507305.1 Breviolum minutum Mf 1.05b.01
CAGTTCAGAAGGCGCCATCCCAAAACTGCAGGTGAAAAATCCCGAGATAAAGTACCATCCCAAAACTGCAGATGAAAATTCTTGCGTTAGCAAGGTCCCATCCCAAAACTGGAGGCCAAACACCGAATCCCACCAATGCCACAGGCTGCCTGCCACTGGTTTCAGAAGGTTCAAAATCCAGATCCCAAAAAACTTTACAATGCGTCCAAGTTTGAAAAGGAGTGGCGGACAGTCGGGATTGTCGGTGTTTGGCTTGAAAGTTAATTTTTTGGCATCGGTTTTGATACAGTGATTCATCTGTGAAACACGAGCAGCAGAACCACATTGATTATTTATGTGTTTTTGGTGAATTTGGCTGTTTGTTGCCTGGAACAGGACCATACGACGATGAGTAAGAAAACTCACGAAAATGAACTGCATGGATGGAAGCACGATAGATGGGCTTTAGTTTTGGACTAAATATTCATCATTCCAGATATCTTCCATGGCACCAAAAACAAGCACTTTTTTGGACCTGAAAACGTGCCTCAGATCCAAGGTCCCCCACAGTAGTTGCCTCATAGATCTAAGTGTTAATTCTACAGTTCCCTGTTGCCCTTGACATGAGCCTGTCGTCCGACCGGTCATGTCAGCTTCCATGGTACTATAGGCACTTCCTTGGAACTTTGCAGAACCTTTACCAGAAGATTACATCTTCAGGGTCAGCGGTAGTGATAGACGGAAGCTTTTCAGCTCTCCGCTACACACAAAACCGAAACAAGTTTCCTTGATCCCACAGGCAACTACTCAAATCACTTCTCCAAGCAAAAAGTTTGCAAGGAGGATGGCTGTCTTTCGGTCATATCGGGTCGAAGACCTTCAGTTCACGGAAACTTATTTGCAAACTAATTTTTAGGAGGTCAAAACCTTCATTCCAAGCTTCTATTCCAAACATCTACTTTACATCTAAACACTAACCAGAGACACGAGCAGTGCATTGCTTCCCCTTGAGATCGAGTCTTTCATCATTGGTAGAACGTTTTCTGAGACTCTCTTCTCATCACTGAGGAGCAATGCACCACACAAGATGTTACCAAATTGTAGATGTGCATGCAACAAGTCATCAAGCCACAAAAGTTCACCTGACAGGCAAACATGGCACATGCTAAAAACCATTCGAAACAGTTTCAAAGCCTCTGAGCTCTGCAAACCAAAAAAAATTCCTTTTACTCACTCTACGCACCACGAAGCACTTCCAATGCTTCTCATATTCCAAAAACTTCTCTCTTCCAGAAAACCAATCGGCAGAAAACTTACGTTCCTAAAACCAATCTTCCAGAAAATTCCCATACTAGGAATGCTAGGAAATGCATGTAGGAAAACTTTCGCTCAGATAGGCTACCTATGAAGCTCATCGCATCAGTACGAAACACAATGCTCGGAACCTCCAAATTTACTCAGCGGACTCTGAGAATACTTCAAATCTAACCACTTTTCTCCAAGTTCGAGTCACTGAGAATATTTCTTGCGAGAATTGCCAGGTCATCGTGAAGAAGTACTGAGCGTTTTAGTTATTCGATTTCACATGTCGATCTAAGAAATTTTGCATTGGTTTTATTGTTAATTAGATCTTTATGACTGTCTGCATCACTTTTTTTGTCTTCTTTATTCTTGTCTTCTTGTCTTCTTGTTGTTTACGGTGTTCCATCCTCCCAAAGTATTTTCTGAACATATCTCATTTTCTTCTCGGTAACCTCTTCTCCACGCCATCTGTCCGTACTTTGCTCTTTTATTTCCTTCGTCCCCCTTGTTCGCTTGCAGCTTTGTTGCCCGTGCACGTTTTTGTTGAATTTGTATTGCATTCATCAAAAAACTTCTTGGATTCTTCTTTTTGTTCTTCTTCCTCTTCTCTTTTTGCTTCTTCTTGTTCTGCTTCTTGTTCTTCTTCTTGTTCTTCTCCTTGTTCTTCTTCTCGTTCTTCTTCTTCTTCTTCTTCTTCTTCTTGTTCTTCTCCTTGTTCTTCTTCTTGTTCTTCTTCTTGTTTCTTGTTCTGCTTCTTGTTCTTCTTCTTGTTCTTCTTCTTGTTCTTCTTGTTCTTGTTCTTCTTCTTGTTCTTTTTCTTCTACTTGTTCTTCTTCTTGTTCTTCTTTTGTTCTTCTTCCTGTCCTTCTTCTTGCTTTTCTTTTTTTTCTTCNTCTTCTACTTGTTCTTCTTCTTGTTCTTCTTCTTCTTGTTCTTGTTCTTTTTCTTGTTCTTGTTCTTCTTCTTCTTCTTGTTCTTGTTCTTGTTCTTTTTCTTGTTCTTCTTCTTCTTGTTTTTGTTCTTTTTCTTGTTCTTCTTCTTGTTCTTCTTCTATTCTTGTTCTATGGTGCATGTGGTAGCCATTCGACCTACTCTGCCATTTGGCATGCCTTTCTCGTCTCCATTTGCTGACTTGCTCTCCCACCTTTTTTTGCTTTTGTTGCGTCGTTTTGTTTGCTGTTGCTTATGTTTTTCAATTAAATGAAAGAACTCGTTGTACAACCCATATTTTTCACATGCGACCTGTGTTTAACGACTGCTACTATGTATAGTTCCACTGTTTACGCAAACTGAAAGGTGTTCTCCCGGGACATTGACCACAGTGAGCCAAGCTGCATCCAGACAAAAAAATGCTGTTCAGATGCATGGGTGTCCCAACATTCGGCTTCTCGGCATGTTGGAGTTTTTCTTCTGTTTTTTTTGTTTTGCTTTATTCCTGTTGGTTTGGGTGAGAGAAAAACCTCGAAAGGATTGTCGTATAGTTTTTAGGTTCTCCATTAAATACATTGTAGGGACGCTTTTAAACGTGACGTGTTTCTGCCCGGACCTTTTTCAAACACCAATTCAAGCCTTTTTGAAACCACCTTTCGTTCTCCAGCTTCTCCCCCCTTCCTGCGGGCCGTTGACGAAGCCTCTATACGAACTCTTTTCCAAACCCCTTTCGACGAACGGGGTGGAAGGTCAAAGCTTTTATTTAAATCGCTACCCATGAACAAAAAAACGAGACTTCAAACTAACAACCACATTTTAGCCAATTCTGACATCTCGATACATTTTGGTGCCACTTTGATTTCATTTTGGGTTCTCTCGAAAATTGACAAGGAAAGTGTTCATGTCCATTTTCGCCCACATGTTTTTTGCAATGCTTCTGTGTTTGATGAAAAACAAGTGTATATTTTTGCGTAAGACAGGAAATGTAAAAATTGAAGTACGTATGTCAACTGTTGAAAGAGATGCAAAACAAGAATTGACACCCTTGCATAAAATCGGAAAATTTCATTGGAGTGCAGTTCTCCATTTTGTTTTTTTGTTATTTGTTTTTTGTGATTTTCTGGTAAAGCAAACGACTTTGGTGGCTCGCGAAAAGAAACCAGGTGCTTTAAAGCTTCACAAATGTGACTGCTCACATTCAATAGTGTTGGCGAAACCGAAGTGTTTCCTGCGCAAAGGGCACGTGGACTCCTACATGCGGGCTTGATTGGATTTTTTCATCATTTGCTTTTGCAAGGATTCGTCCAACAGGAAACATGTAACCCTCACCGCATTGGAAGAGAGGGCCGGCTAGTCTTTAAGTAATTTAGGCACCTAATGTTTATCCGGCTGAGCTATGAAAACTCGAAATCCGTCCACTGGGAATTGTATGAACATTGCTGGGTCATGGTTAATTCAAGAAAAATCCTTTTCAACTGAGACTGCTACCTTCGAAGATGCCAGCATGTTTGCAAGTCGTTAGACTGCCTAAGTTCTAAGCTGTTCGAAAAAGGTATATATTTCCATGTACTGGTATTTCCAAAGCAACGTCCTTTCACTCGGGCACATACTTGTTTTGGATTTGTATATCCATTGTCATGAAGAGGCCATAGATTCTATTTGATGGCCAACTGGTTAGCAATCTACGCCAAAAGGAGGAAAAAATTGCAAAGATGTTGATGGCATTTCAAAGCTTCTGCAATTCACATTCCTTTTGAAGGCAGAACACCGATTCGAAGCACCAAGCTGTCCAATTCTCCTCAATGGCCCAATTCCAACATCAATTCTGTTTTGTTGCCTGGGAAACGCCGTAGCCATTGGCTCTAAGCTTTTCAGGAAGAAATGTTAGGTTTATTTTCACAGCCACTGGGCATTGGATTTTGAGCCTTGGAGTTGTCGATCCGACATGTTGCGAAATGCCCGCTTTATGGCGATGGGACGTCGCTTGGCTACGGGAACGCCCGCATGGGTGAAACCCGTCTTTTGGACTAGCATCGCAACATCCCAGGCGCCCGTTGCATGGTTGGAGTTTGCGGGTTTCCTCAAGGATTTAGGAGTCATGTCACATTAGTGTACATAGAAACATCTGAGAGTTTGTGTAGTATATTGCAGCAATGCAATAGTAATGCAATAATGTACAGGTTGTCAATTTACATGAGTTGCTTTTGGCATTGGCCCACTACCAGCTTTCACTTTCCCACTCTTCATGTATGGGAGCAGAGTGCAAGGGTCCAACATGTGGTTCTGTTTGACAAATTGGCTTATCAAAAAAAATGATCTTTTGAACTACATGTGATCTTAGATGTGATCTTCCATTACTAGATATGCACATCGTCACTCTGATGGTCTTGACTTGACGAATTTCACCAACTTGACCCAAACTTGGCATTTTCAAAATGTGTACCTTTTAGGTGGCAGGGTTGGTTCATGGAAATCTAAGATAATTTATGGGGAGTTGTAATCTATTTGAACAACATCGATTTCCCCAAACAGCTGGGGAGGTCAGCGCACTTTTGATGTTCCGCGACTTGGCGGATTTATCTCAATGGGTAGTGGAGCCACCACGCTCGAGTACCCTGTCGACCTGGAGAAACAAGAACTTGTTGTCGGCGATCACCTTATGTCCACTGGGTTTGGGAGGTTTTTTGAGAGTGGCATTTCCAACGATTTGTTCATGGACCATCTTTCTGGCCATCACTGGCTGGACAGGGCTCCTCTATTTTTCCGCGGCCATCAATCCACACATCATGATGCGAGCAAGGTGTGCAAAAGGGCGGGGTTTCAACTTCCCGTTTGAGCCTCCCCCCAAAAAGTGATGTAGCTCCTAGGAGGTTAGGCAGCTTTGGAAGCATGTGCTTGGGATCTCTAGTGATACGAGACTGTACAGGATGATTTTTTTTTTTGTGAGGATGTCTTCATTTTTTTTTGAATTTTATTTTCCAAATCACTGGTGTCAGGAACCAAAAGACTAATGCTGTGTACGTGTCCCAAGAGGAGGCCTTGAAGCTGTTTCCAGCAGATGAAACCTGCATCATTCTGGAGGTCAATGAAAAGGTGGCCGCCTACCCAGATAGCCAAGCACTGCGGCCACATGTGATCCATGCTGGAGATGTTGCAGAAGATGTGGTTCTAACGTATTGCGGTTTATCGAATTTGGGTATCGCTTATACTTCCAAACTTGCTGGGAAATCCTTGGACCTCCATCCCATGACACAGATGGAGAACAACTTGGTGATGTATGACACAAACACCATGGAGCCAGTTCAACAGCTTTGGGGCACCACGGAAAGTCGCATGGAATGCCAATGTGGTCTCAGCAATGTGGAGCGCATGAAGGAATGGCCAACATACCGCCTTGCACTTGCAGACTATTGCAAAGCATGGCCTGGGTCGAAGGTCTTCGTGAATGACTACTCCACGAGTGGCCTCAAGACCTCCTTTGGGCAAAATCCCATCCAGTTCGTCTACGATGGCATGATGGACTTGATCTTCAACACTTCCATCAAATACCAGAAAAACAACGAAAAACCTGTCTTCCCGACGCTGAAGACCAAGGATAATAGACTTCCAAACAAGGAGAATGTCTACGTAGTTCCATTGGAAGGTGATGATGTGGCATACACCAAAGCCTTTGTTGAGGAGAAAAAGATCATCAATACCACTATTGGCGGGCGAAAAGTTGTAGTGGCATATTTCCCTGAGTTCAATGCCATCGGGGCATTTCACAATACGACTGATCAAGCAGTGAAACAGTTGGATTTCTATGGGCGTTTGAAGGATGGCTCGAAACTTCCTAGGGTAGAAACCTTCAAGGCAGGCTGCTTTTGGTGTGTTTGGATAAATTGGTTTCCGAACACAGACCTTAACCGGATTTGATGCGTAATTTTTAAAGGCCCGTGCACAATGTGCGGAGGACAGCGTGTGTTTTGCTTACTTTTATACAGTTTCGTCAGTTTCGTGTTTTTTTTTGAAGTACAGAGTACAGAGAATCATTTTCAAGCTTCCTGAGGCTTTTGTGAGTTGCTTGCACTTGCAGGGGTCAGGCGCGTTACCTGAAAGCGCTCTCAAATCCGCCGCTGCATTGGTCAAGGGGCACTTTCACGTTTTCAGCATGGCAGACGGATAGGATTGAATCGTGTCAACTGAATCTCCTGATCCAAAAAAACACACTACGCTGAATTCAGATTAAACAAATTGTGGGGATGCAATGAAATGCAATGAAACATAAGTGAAGATACTGTGGAAGCGATATGAACCACAACATATTACACATCTGCTCAGAGGTCCATCGTCTTCAAGAGCCTTGGTGCAATCTACGCCAAAGGAGAAAACCAACATCAAATCTGTTTTGTTGCCTGCCATAGCCATTGGCTCTAAGCTTTTCAGAAAGAAACGTTGACAACATGGTTCCATGATCAGTTCCCAGGAGCATCCAACACTGTTTGTTTTCTTGCCTCAAAATAAAGATCACCGGTGCCGAAAGCGTTGGGTTCCGAGCAGCGCGACTGGAACTTCCAGGAGCTGAGCTGTGATGGGCCGGGATTGGCAGCAGTTTGGAGGTGTTTTTTCTGCAGCGTTTTTCAGGACCTGTGGAAGACCATGGTTTTGATTGAAGACGTTGATGATGAACCTGAGGCTGGGTGGGATTAATGCAACAGGAAAGCAGGGATTGCATAGCAATTGAGGATTGAAGCTCACAAGTTTCGGCCAATCCTAGGTATTCCAGAAGATTCATGGATTTGGAATTTGGATGATAAAAAGCTTGGCAGACTTGTTTCTGTGAAGTGTGAGAATGCCGACTGCAACTGACTCGTGGAGGTGAAAAAACCATCACAGTCCCAATGGAGGCTGAGGGTTGGAGCAGGGTTGAGGTAGTTGGAAGTTTTTTATTTGCGCGGAAGAGGAAGAAATTTCAGCCTAGGTAGTTTTGCCACACCAAAGATTGCTTGAAACATCAGACTGAATCTTCCATATGGGACAAACCGTCCAAAACTTGTCCCAATCCAAGCAAGTTCTGCCTGGTATCATGATAGTTTTACAGCTCAGAAAGATGGAGCGCTTTAACACTGATGCAGCCCTAGGATCATTTCCGTTTTGAACTTTGACAATCATACTATTTTCCGTCGATTGATGCTTCATTTCGTTTTATTGAAAATAAATGAACATAAGTCAGGTCTCAGCAGCAACTCAACAAGAAACTGAGGACATTGTCTACTTCCCAACGAAGAACATCACACATTTTATGATCATTTTATGAATATAATCTATTTGTCACTACATTATATATATATATATATATATAAAACGCAGATACATAGGCTGTCACTGTATCTGGTATGGTATACATGTACATGTAAAAAAATCACTGTAAGTTTGATTGTAGATATATTCAATATTCAAAAGATGGATGCATGAATTTGCTGGTGTCCTTTGCAAGTTTCCAACTCAGATTTGAGGCGCATCCAAGTGGTGGAGGCGGACTCCGACGATGATGCGGACGCCGCAGTCCCGACTGCAAAGGCCGCACCGGAGCCAGCGCCCAAAGTGCAGGCGACCCGGGTGCAACATGGGGAGTACAAGTGGATAAGGGTGGATAATGTGTAAAACGTCCATTTGGATCCATTATACACACAACTGCATCAATATATTTATTGGAGGAAGTTTGGTGATGCCACCTTGGTCATGTGAAATCAACCCCCTTGAAGGTGGGTTTAGTAGAGAATCCTGGTCCAGTTTGCAAAGTCTTTCAGGAATTTGGAGGTTGGTGAACCAACATGTTCAGCTACCTTAAATGAAAGTACTCACCTACTGTTGATGGAAGAAATCCTGCACCATGCAAGTGTCAGTAGACCGCTGGAAGGCTAAAGAGAACAACAAAGATGGGATTTGTGAATGCGACTCATGTGTTGGTACTGTTTTGTCTAGATGATATTTTGGTTGAAGATTTCATTGGTCACATATTTTTTTCTCAGTTCCGTCATGCAATCTAAACATCCAGTGTCGGATTGCTGCACCACGAGTCCATTTGGGTCACACAGGCAAAGGTGGAGTCGCCTGCCCCGAAGGCTTCGAAGGCTTTGCGAGCTTGGTCGGGAAACTCGGAGGCTTCGAATGCTCGGGAGGCGTGGCTTTTGAAGCAACAAGAAAAAAGGAAGCGACATTTGTTGGTCTTCTGCATGGAAACTCTAAGTCAAAAGCAACAAATTCATGGTAACTAATGCAGAAGCAGTTGCATCATCATAACGTTAACGATAATAGTCTTGATCATCATCATCATCATCATCATCATCATCATCATCATCATCATCATCATCATCATCATCATCATCATCATCATCATCATCATCATCATCATCATCATCATCATCATCATCATCCTCATCATCATCATCATCATCATCATCATCATCATCATCATCATCATCATCATCATCATCATCATCATCATCATCCTCGTCGCAAGTTGTATCAGTTGCTCTTTGGTCTTCCAAAGGTCAGATCCATGCCCAGATCTCGAAATCTCGTGAAGAGCCAAGAGGATGGGAGGCTTGTTGTCTGGAATCTGATTGCCAACGGTTTTTTCACACGAGGAAATTTGTTGAAAGGAGCACGATGTCATCATGTGTTCTTATGTCACGTGGAAACATCAAACAGAAACAATCAAAAAAACTAGTTTATTTAGCTGCTGAGGAGGGGAATGATACAATATACAAGAACACAAATTTCTGAGGTGCAGTGTGGCAGGAATGGAAGAGGCTAAGAGTCGTGGCAATCGTGACCTGGAAGCATTGGCATGTGTCCCGGGTCAAAGATGATAATTATAACGCTTAGATAGAAACTCGAAACTGCTTTCAGTCTGTCAGTCTGCCATTGAAGATAGAAAATCATTCTGTTTTTCAAGGTTCCATATCTAGCTTTTCTTCCTTTCTCGACGCACCAAGGCCTCTTTGTTGACGGCAAAGTGGAAGATAGCGAGAGGTATCTGCTCTTCTTATCCAACTCCACCTTGAGTGATTGGACCGACTAATGAGATTTGTTTCAATCTTTGTGTCTTGAGGCTTTAGCCAATCATGGAGATGTGATTCTTTTGAAATTTCGAATCCAAAAATTGGATACCCCATTCCATTATGAGGAGGTTGGAGTGTTGGCGGCCAGAAATGTGGCCACGGTTGCAGTTGAATCAACGTTAAAGAGGGTGGTGCCAGCTCAACCCGTGTGGTCGACAGGTGGTTTACAAAAGCCCTGTGGCTCTATGAGCCACCGCCTCATGAAACTCAATCCTCATAGGCGGCTTTGTCACAGTACATGGTGTCAGACTCCTTAAGCAGAGATGACAGTCACTGATTTCAAGATGTTTCAGCTATCGATTTTGGACCGAATCCAATCATTTCAAAATATGTTCAAGTCTAAGCGCAGCGCTAAGGTCTGGGAAGGTTCGAGATGTGCCAGGTGCGACTGTTATCACTGATGAAGTTGGACACTGTGTGAGTTTTTACGCCACACTGAAACACTGCAGTTTTTGTTATTGGACATCAAGACTTGAAAAAATCAGCATCTTGGAGAGAACATGTTTTTTTTTCTTTTCAGGTACGATTTGTTTAATCAACTTTTGTTTCTCCAACGAGGCGATCTTCGCTGTGCCTTGCAAACCAATCGGGTCCGGGCCTAACGTTGAAACACGGAGTTCCAAGTTCCAAGCAGGGAAACCACCACCACCAAACCCGCCAACCACCCCTCTCCCTAGGCCTTAGCTCGCTTGAAGCTACAGCGTTTTGGAGACGCAGTCTGGGAGCCCTAAAGGATGAGAGGGGTGAGTGTAACACTGACTCGATGTCAGTGTTGTTAAATGGGTATTTCCAAAAATAGGGGTACCCCAAAATGGATGGTGAAAATAATGGAAAACCCTATTAAAATGGATGATTTGAGGGTACCACTATTTTCGGAAACATCCAAATAGTGGTTGCAAGATATTTGCGCAGTGCAGATTTTCCTGTGAGAAGTGGCACTGAAAATTGTTGCTCCAAAAAAGGAGCACGACTGCAGTACGGTGCTGGAAGAGAAGCCAGAAAATGGCAAGGCGTAATGGGCAAACTGGGTACACAGGTACTAAGCTTTCTTCCAGACGCAATCCGTCAGATTCCACCCATCGACGGATTGCTATCCAAATCATAGAAGTTTGGAGCTGGTTCTCAAGCTTTTGGCCGTGTCTAATCAGCTCATCTGTTTGTCATGATTTAACACTTCTACGTCAGGCACGCTATCGTCGCGCGATGGCTCGCTTTGAGCAGGGGAAACTTGTACCTGGCCTTGAGGAGCTTGTACCAAAAGTGCGTCGGGGTGTTCTGCTGTTGTTCTCGGTGGTAGATTCGGGTAGATTGTGATCTCCACATGGGCCCAACTTTGAGTTTCCAGGATGCCAAAAGGGCAGTGAAAGACTTGCCTGCAGATTCAAGTGTGCATCTCAGTGACACGAATCCCAGCATTTTCCTGGGAAAATTGATTGCTAGACCTCGATTCGGAAAGGTTTAGCAAAGTCTGGTGGATATTTCAGAGAATGAAGATGATGATGATAGTGCCTGCTTAGTAGCGCCACAATAGACTTTTTAGGTTGTGGTGTGACATGACACTCAACACCTATCAGTCGTTAGTTGTATCAATTGCAAATATATACTGTAGTTGATTTTATGGTCAAGGGCCACATTGAAATCACTGGCCCAGCAAATTTCTTGGCTTCCTTCCCTTGAAGTTTGCTCTTCCTAAAGGTTGTTGTGTCAAAAGGTCGTTTTTTTCTGGTGTTTTTGCACGGCTCTTTGGGCTCAAACAGTTCCGTTCCGTTTTTTGGGGCATTTACGAGGTTTGGGAGCGTGAAGCTCAAGAACTGCACAAAATTCCCTGTGTCTGCGAACTGTGAAACACAGCACAGCTAGCAGAAAAGTTGGGGAATCGTTGCAGTAGTGCCACGGGGTCCGAGCCGAAAATCTGCCCACAAACCAGATATCAAAACCTCCCAAAATTCAGGGAGTCAGGGAGTCACAATTTCCATAGTTCTGTTGTTGTTTGATTTTATTGGTGTCTGGGTAGAGATTCCGGCTCTTTTTTCAAGAACCTGGTACTGAGCAAAGGTGCCTTGGAAAGGCCGAGCTACATAGATAAGACTGTTGCCTTTGCCAATCGGCGCAACAGGTGTCATTTTTTAAGTTGAGAGAAATGCCTGAAGCACTGGTTTCTTGGTTGCAGCCTAGGGTGGGTGTTTTAGTGTTTTTTAGGAAGTTTTTGAGTGAAAAAGAAGAGAAACAGTGTGGAAATCTGCCCCAGCACTGCGCCAACAAAGGTCTTTTTATTCAAGTCCTGTTGTTTTCCCTTCTTTTTGGAGGGATGCCTTTGGCAGCTGAAGACATCCCGAGGCACCAAACGGATGGTTTCCGTGGAACCCTCAGCGCTTCCAGATGGTAAGGAACGGCCTGCCAAGATTTGTGTCTTTTAACAGCCGGTTTCTATAAGGCTATGAAAGTTTTCGATTCAGTAAGGAATTTTATGTTTTTTTTCCAAATTCTTATATTGACCCAAGTTGACAGTTATGAATCTGTTGAATTGCTTATGACTTCGAGTCCACTGTATACCTTCAGCTCACTGGGGGCAGGAAGCTGGAGGATGCACCTCGAAACAATGGACGAGTCCTGTTGATGAAGGACACCTTGACCTCTATGTTGGTGGCAGTGAAACAGGTGGGGCAACGGACACTTCAAGCCAGAGAATCAGCGAAGTTATCCCAAAGTTCCAAGTGATGCTTGAGGAGAACCTATAATCCATACATGCTGTATATGCGGATCTATATGTCCAAGTACATGTCCATGTAAATGTAAATGTACGTAATATGTACTATATGTACTAAACATGTAATATGAATATGATGCAACACGTAGTGTATATTATGTAATGTGTAATATGTGATATGTGATATGTGACATTGACATGTAGTACGTGATATGTGAGATGTGATATGCAACACGTAGTGTATATGTAAGATTTACTATGTAATATGCAATTTGCAGTTCCATACCCAATATGTAACAAGTTGTATGTTCTACGTTCTATGTTATATGTTGCAGTGTTTTCCGTGCGTGTAGTTATGCTCATTCTGGATGATGAGGGTGGGGTTGGAGGATGTTACCGCGTACACAAACCTGCAACGCACCAAACTGACATCGTTGATGGGTGCAGTGGATTCCTGCTGATTGATACGACAGGTTCCGACATGGTGGATGCAAGGGAATCACTGTGGCTGGGTGGCAACATGCCGGCGGGGAGAATGAAACATCATAAATCTTTCATGGCGTGTGATGAAAACGGCAATCTTCATGGTAAGTGCAACAGCCCTTGATGTGCCCCTGGGAATGGGTCAGATGACTTATGGCCGGCACAGCACTGGTTGAGGTACCGGACAGCCAGAGTTTTTTGATGGTTTAAGTCACTCCAATCCACCTGAATGGAAAACATTCTGTTTTCCAGCATTCATTTGCGTATTCTGACTTAGGCTAAGCATTGCTTGCAGATAATGATTGGAAACTGTCGAACTGGTATGACATGCTTAGGATTCAACCATGTTAGATGAAGACCCCTTGACTGCAAAGCAGAGCGCCCAGGTGAATTTAAGACGGCGTATCCGTGTGAGACAGAAATGTGACTTGGCCATTGACTTCTACGGGTGTGCAGCAGCCAGGGTAAATTCGCAACACCCAAAAAATGGTGCTGTTGATGGATAAGTGTGTTGCAACAATTCCACCAAGAAAATCGTTTTTTTTAAATCCCCATGGAGATTTTTTTGGTGATGTTGGAGTGGCCTTTTCGCAGTTCCCCCCAAGGCCCTGGATGGATGTGGCCTACTCTGCTTTCCTCAAACAGGTGGGAGCATTGCAAGCTCGCTAAGTCTTGATGATTTGTGTTTCAACGTCTTGGTACCTGGAAGAATGCTTGGTTCACGTTCACGACCGCGCAGTATCGGAGGTTGGCTTTCACTGGGCATGTGAGCTGTTGGGTGTCTATCGCGACGAGACTTGCACATATATTGTTCCTTGAAGGAGATGTTGGACGAGGGTGGCGATTGGAGGGGTGAGACCATTGATCCTTGATAAATCTCCT
The DNA here is from genome assembly GCA_000507305.1 of Breviolum minutum Mf 1.05b.01. Classification (NCBI taxonomy): domain Eukaryota; class Dinophyceae; order Suessiales; family Symbiodiniaceae; genus Breviolum; species Breviolum minutum. The sequence continues at coordinate 16,080 of DF239021.1, forward strand.
TCGTTTACGGGCAGGCCAAGTAAGAGGCTCGTAATCTCCTACTACAGTATATATCTCTTTTTCATTTGTCTCAGATGTGAGGTTAGTTGATTCAGGGCAGTTCTTCCATCACCACCGGGTCTTGCAGTGGCCACGGGCAAAGGTCTCCTCATTCGCGTCGCAGGGCGATCTCTTCTATTGGTCTTCCCAGTTAGATATTCCGCCCGGCAGTGACCGAGAGGCACAGATCCAAAGCACCTGGAGAGGGATCCCACAAACAAACCTTGAACAGCTTCACTTACTACTGTTGATGGCTGAAATCCTGCACCAGTTGATAGGTAGTTTCTCTCATTATTTTCATGGTTTTATGATCCCATCAGGCGGCTGTACAGCCTCTTGCAGTGCAAATGCTTCGAGCGGTGCAAGAGCTGCACGACTTGTTTCTCGCCTGCAAAGTTTTTTTTTTTTCATTCACTGGTGGCATCTTCAACAAAAAGTGGATGCAGCTCACTCTGGCTTCACAGAGGGGTATATATGATCTATACATACATCACATTTATGCTGTATGTAAGTAATACATGTAATATATAATATACGTAAAGACTATGTAATATGTACATATATATATTATATCAATACACCTTTGCAGATACATATAGACTTCAGAGACCTTTTTTTTCAGCTTCGCCGTTCCCCGAGACTCAGACGACTCTCCAGACCGACCGACCGAGGTCCATCGCCCATCACGATTTGTCCTGTGAAAATATCCTCGTTACAAAGGTCAGGAAGCTGAGAGATTGTGGATTCCGGAGATTGTGAAGATTGAGATGAATGGACATAACTGAAATGACTAGGTGGTGGCAACTCACATATTTTTTGAAAATTTTCACCCCCAAAATATGGGATATTTTCTTCCCATTTTGACTCATATTTTTTCAAATGGGTTGAAAGCACCAACTAGCTGATGAATCAAGTCCACAAAAGTAAAAGCATTGGTTTCATTGTTGCCTTTCTACCCTTCAGGTTGAGGACACACTTGAGATTCGCATTATCGACCTCGCCGCCGCCTCCGGTGCGAGTGACTTGGAGCTGGCGAGCTTGAAGAAAAAATCCATTCCCTTTTGTAACAACAGTTGTCAACATCAAGCACTTGAAAAAAGCGCTTCATGTTTTCGTTGTGCCTTTTTTTGAGGAATTTCCAGTGGTGCGCGAGGAAAGGATATGTATGCAGCGCCAGAGATTCACAGTTGCTGGAAGTATGACGCTTTCTTGGCGGTGGCTTGGCAGACTGTTGAGGTCATCAATTTTCTTCTTTAGATGTGAGGTAAACTAGGAGTGCTGCTTGCCGTTTGTTGAAGATTTTAGCCTGTTTATCGATGTTTATTGTATATCCCCTGTGCGGCCTATACCCCACTCGCGGCTTCAATACCCAGGATACATTTTCGCTAGGCGCCGGGGTTGGACATGGTGGCGTCTTCAAGAAAGCAATGTTCTTAAAGAGACAGAGTTTGGGAAACATGATTTGATCCGGTTTGGCATCAGTTTTGGGAAAACCTTCTCCGGCTGTGGCATTTCAGTGAGTTTCATTTGTCAAAGTTGCGAAGTGGCAATTGCTGAGCATCCTTCAGGGGTGATTATCCTTTCTGCTCTTCTACAGAGGCAGGGCACCGCGCGCCACTGGTTTGTGACTCATCATCAAACATGTCCCCCAGTTATCGCTGATTCCATATGGTCAGGTCATTCTGCAAAAATAGATATTTGAATCTGGTTAATGAGTTTTGAGCCTTGAGTCTCTTGAACCACAAAACCAGCAATAACAACACCAACAACAACTAACGGCAGCAACAACAACAACAACAACAACAACAACAACAACAACAACAACAACAACAACAACAACAACAACAACAACAGACAGCAAACAACCGACAACAAACAACAAACAACAAACACCAACAAGCATAGTAGTACTTTAACTACTACTACTACTACTACTACTACTACTACTACTACTACTACTACTGCTACTGCTACTGCTACTGCTACTGCTACTGCTACTGCTACTGCTACTGCTACTGCTACTGCTACTGCTACTGCTACTNGACCGCTACTACGACCGCTACTACGACTGCTACTACTACTACTACTGCTACTACTGCTACTACTACTGCTACTACTGCTACTACTGCTACTACTGCTCCTACTGCTCCTACTGCTGCTACTGCTGCTACTGCTACTAATACTAATACTAATAATGCTGATGCTAATGCTAATGCTAATACTAATACTAATACTGATACTGATACTGATACTAATACTAATACTAATACTAATACTAATACTAATACTAATACTAATACTACTATTACTACTACTCATGTTGCTCCTGCTGCATCTAATGCTACAACTGCAGGTACAAGCACAGCAACAACTCCTACTACTGCAACTACAAGCGCAATCACCACGCTGAATAAAAGTGCAAGTGCATCTGCAACTACAATGCAATTACCACCATGATAGTAACACTAGTTAGAGGATGATGATCTGAATAAAACTACTACCATGATACTCACAACAAGCATAAACGCCAGGGCAAGAAAAATATTTAGCATTAGGAATGATGACAATCGAATAGCATTGATAAGAACACTTATAAAAACACGGAATATAATCCTTAAACATTAAGCAGAATGATCGTGGCATGAATAAGCACAACAAAACCAAATCACGTGAAAATAGGGGTACATAAGAATACAAAAAAGTCAGGTCAAAGAGTAGCAATTCAGGTAAGTATACTAATGAATCTAAGAATCAAGAATAATGATAGGTTTATTGTGAATACAGAGTAAGACGAGCGACAAATAACAATGATAATCAGAGCAACATCCAGAATGATACTAAGGACGAACATGAGAATAAACATGAGAACGACACCAATCGTAGGAATATAAGTTATGATAATGCATAAGGATAAAAACAAGAAACATAAGAACAAATTCTAAGAAGATAATATATGATAGTTACAAGAATAATCAGCAACAAATAAAGATATCAGATATCACCAACAACGACGAATCCACCGCTGACAAGTGCAACGGCAATTGAAACGGCGACCAAGCAACCACACCCAACAACCACAAACCGCAGATTCTTTCATGACTGGCGATGACATTTCTTCGACAGGTACCCGTGGACTTCCACAAAACCTGGCTGTTGCAAGTCATTTGAGTATGTTCGCAAGCATGGTCTTCGTCAGTATTTTGTCAGAATTCATCATAAGCTGCAAACACCACAGAGAGTGAGGCTTTGTGATGATTTGTGGTTGAGATTCTCAGAATTTTCTGGTGGGTTGGCAGCGACTTTCTTTTTTTTGGCCGGCTCAAGGTATTTAATCAAGCGAAAGCTCTCCGGTACCAACAGTGTTTTTGCAGATGTGCTTTCTGACACTGGGCACAATGCTAGCGCAGTTTGCAATCGGTACGCATCGCACATCCACATCGCTAAGTTTGCTTTGTTGTTTCTAGCTCTTTTCTCCACTTATCCGCGCTGCAAATTGAAATGTCGTTTTCTTGTATCTACAAACTTTGGTCGGTTCCGTCCCTCATTCGTGTATCAGTCCAGCCTACTAAGGAGCCTTGCATCCACTTGTTGGAGGGCCTCTCTGAAGCAAGAACTGGTAAAGGGATAGAGGAAGCAATCAGCCGAACAACACCACAAGTGAACACACGAAATCATGACGAAATGGAACTTCAAAAGATGATGTAAACTTGTGAGCTTTAGGAGTTATAGCCAATCTTTTACACATCATATGCGACGCTCTCAGTTGACACCGAGGTTTGCTTGCTGTTGACCCAGCGAATCGCCTCACCCTCGGAGAAATGGTGTGGTCTGAAGGCGGGGAGAGTCTTGTTTCCACTCATCTTGGAGACCACCCCAAAAGTTCACTTCATACTTTGTTGTGTGATTATTTGGAGCTTTTACTGGGAAAATGAGGAAACTGAAGGCGACTGTGAACATGTTGCCAAAACTATGATGTCAGGAGTTGGATCCGATAGCGAGACTGAGCGCTCCTCAGTATGGACTGAGGATTGGGTGATGAGCGCACCCCAACCCTGGGCGCGCCAGATTAGTGATTTTTAAGTTTGTTGAGGCTTCTCAAGAGTCGAACGCTCGGACGCATGCGCTTCCCACCCACATGCGCTTTCCTCCGCTTCCGGCTCTTGCTGGCAACCGTCTAAGGCATGGTCGCACTGTTGCGTGATATGGGTCCCTTATCTTGCAGGCAATCCTTGACATTTTGGGGATTCTTTTGCCTATAGCAAAGTTGAATTAAAGTTGATTTTGTTGGTTGGTTGGAATCAGAATAGCTTTGATTTCCAGAATGGGTTCCAACAGGTTGGACACCTTGAAGCTTCTTCGTGGTTTAATTGGAGCTCCCGATAGGATTGTTCACCCACTGGAGCGACCATGCCAAAACCGAAATCCTTAGATCCAGTGGTGCACGGAAGGTGCGCGGGATCCCTTCGTTTTTCTTGGGATCCGCGTGCTTCCGAACCTTCCACTTTGCAACCGGGTGCTTCCGCCCCTCTCTGAAACAGCCTGCGTTGCATCATGCAACTGCTGCGAACAGAACCCGCACAGGCTCAAAGTGTGAACATGACTTGTCCACTTGGCTCGAATCTTGGGCAACACCCAAATTTCTCTATTGTTTGCCTACACAGATGTGAATGATTTCAACCAGTTTGAGCTTGCAGCAGAAGTTGGCTGAGATGAGCTGGAGTTGTGGCAGAGATACTGAAAGCATGAAGCCTTCACATTTCTTTTTTGTCAACTGTCAACTTTGTTTTGGTTTGTTTTGATACGTAGAGGTCTGTCATGGACTCCAATGTGTCCAAATTGCTCCTGTCTTTTTGTTTTTACTTTGTTGGCTGCAAAGTATGCAACTTGATCTCGAATTTGCGAATTGGCAGTCTTTCAATGCCCGAATCCCAAATTTTTATCCTCTGCAGGCGTGCGAGAAGTGCGACCGTGACGGTTTGGATGGTGTTTCAGTGGGATGACCGGGCGAGTCAGTACAGGGTTATTGGGCTCCACAGCAGCGAGTAATTCGCGAAAAAAAAAAACGGTTCGATTGGGATCCAAAAAGAGGTGTTTTTTATTGCTTTTTTAGGGATCGAAGGTGTAGATTGAGCTGGCAATTCTGCGATTGGTGACCTTTTTGGGCTTTAGCTTGTGTAGTTTGTGACCTGAAATCAAAGAGGTTGTTGGTGACCTCCAACGTCGATCAAAAGCTCACGGCTTGAATCACCTGGAAGATGTATCTCTTGGATCCCTTTGATGCAATTTTCAATGTTCTTTTTTTAAGCTTGATGGCTGAGTGGATGACCGATCACAAAGAGCACAGTGATCCACGAATAGACAAGTCATGGCTGCTGAAATTGCTGGGATCTTCCTTCCCAGCAACTTATATTGCAGAAGTAGTGCAAACATATGAGCGCTCGTGTAGAGATTATACGATTGAACCCTTGCAGGAAGCCTTCCTTCAATGACAGTTTTTTTGGGTAGTGGCTATTTGTTTCCTAGTATGTATCGAGGCGAAGCAATCGATTTCGCACAGAGTGCAGAGAAGCACAACGTGACCAACAAAGCATTGAATAAGTATTAGGGTTCTACAGAGATTTCAAAACATCTTTTCACTTGAAATTTCATCTCAGTTTTTTCAGCAGTGTCTGTGCTCCAAAATTCACGAAAGTGTCAAATTGGACCTCAGTTACATCAGCAGGTTTCGGTTCCAGATCGCGGTACCTATGGATGCCAGCTGATCGGTTCCTCTCATCGTTTCCAGTTCCGAAACTCGGCGTTGAAACTCGGCAACGGATGCGCCGTGGACGGACCTTAAGGGGGCCGTGACAAGGATAGCGCCTTTGTGCGACTTCTTCGCGCCTCCGTGGTTGTCAGTTGCAAATGCAGGAACTCTGACCGAGACGGCAAGAAAAATATGGGGTGAATATCTTTTTTTGATGTTTATGTTTTCAGCATTTGTTAATCATTTGTCAAGAATCCTTTGATATTTTCGCAGCTGGATGGCTTTTCCTTTTGGTGATCACCCCTAAGCCTCGCACTGAGGGACCTGGAACGCTAGAAGATGGCAACCTAAATATATAGACCTACCTGTTTCAAGGGGCAAGGCTCGAGATTGGACGGAAATCCGACTTGCGGAGACCCAGTGTGAGCTGGATATTTTGTGTGGTTTCAACATGAGACCCAAAACCAGTGTTTCATTTGATTTGGGTAGCACAAAACTCCACTTACCCCCAGGGCTCCCTTTGTCAAGTGCTCATCTGAAAGCAGTTTGAATTCCAAACTCCCAAGGCCTCGATCCGACGCCTCTTTTGGCGGCCCCATCCCGTCTTTTCCTGCTTGGAAAAACTTAGCCGAACGGGATGAGCTTGTCCATGAATGGTTTCCTTGGGTGGGGCTCAGATTTTTACGGTACCGGTCAAATGTCACTTGAGATTTTAGATGATGGTCTTTTAGTTGATGATTTGGGGGCTGATTCAGATTTATTTTTTGGCCAATGAGACCTCTTGTACTACGCCGCCAAACCAAAAAGCGTTGCGCACAAGGAACTTCTGGCACACGTTGCCCGTGCATAGACGTGGTTCTGCCTCAAAACATTGACCTGCTAATGGCATAGGAATACACACCATTTGTTTACTGTAGGCCCATGGCTGGCATCGTGGGGAATTTTGGATCAGCAACATGCGACATGCGACACATGTTCATCACAAAATCTTCGCCCCCTCCAGTTTCACCTTCCCACCCAGTGGGACAGCTGTCGGTGGACTGCCACGGAGTCCCGCTGAAGTTGACTGCCTGAGCGCACCACATAGACATAGACGAACAGGTAGTCCAAGCCGGAAGAAAAAGGTGGTTGCTGGTGGGGTTGGTGTTGTTGATGTTGATTGTTTTTTGGGTATCAGTGATGGTCAATTTTTTGTCCCAACCCCAAAAAAAGAATTAATTGCTATCCAGTTCAACATCACAGCAGATCTTGCTTTCAGTGGTCAAAGCCGGTCAAGCAGAACGCCTCGATTTGAACTCTTCAGGTGGAGAGGCACAAGAGCTGCAAAGACAAATCGAGGTCAGCCGTTGTTGGACGATTGAAATGGCAGAAAACGAGGAAACTCCGTGAGGTATGAGATGCATGTCTCGGAGCTGATCAACCATGCCTCCAGTGATTCCCATCTCCACTGTTTTGGGTTACAGAATGCGGATGGATGAGGAATGGAACCAGTTTCCCTGATCCTTTTGTGCATTTGAGGGGTTACCTTGAGTCCATGGTTTTTTTTTCGTACAAAAGCTACTTTCGACAGAGTGTCTGTTTCTCCATTGCCTCCCTGGTTGCAACCTTTCGACTCCAAACTTGGTTAGCCAGGACCATTTGACTGCTGCAGGAGCCGCTTCTTGCTCGTTTCTTTTTTCGAGACAAGTGTTCGTCCAATTCTCTCTTTTACTCCTGGTCCATCCGGATATGCATGAAAGGTGCAAATTTCTCTTAGGTGTGCTTTGTGTGTTAAGCCCCCTTTCCGTTTTTTGGAGTTTTTACAGACGTTTTCCATCTGGCAGGAGAAAATGGAAGTCATCCACAGAGCAAAAAGGAGGTGCCATGGCAACTGGCTGGGCTGCTGTTTGTTGATACCACAGTGGCATGTCAATGTGGCTAGTGACTGATATCCCATATCATCGATGTCGGGCCGACTCGGTCTCAACACTGCCGGTGCCTTGAAGCAAACGAGGCCAAGGAAAATGGCTACCATAGAATACCCATCAAGGAGGTGGACCAGGAGTGGATGGGAAGTGAGATGAGAAATCTTCACAGCTTTCGCACTTGGTGATGCAGTTTGAGGGTTTTCCTTCAGCAAGATTCAATCATGTGTGTTTAATCAGCTGCTGACTGTATTTTTAATCTTCTAAGCTGTCATGATTGAGGCCCCTTTCGAAAGGCGTCCAGGTCTTGTTTGAGGGCTTGGTTGTCTTTTCTATTGATTCTATTGCGTCCAGCCTTGAATAGTTGGCTTCGCATTAACCTTCCTGGTGGACATCATTGTCGCCCCCATAATCCTGTGAACCCTCCGCTGTTGCAGCATGAATTACCACGTTTCCCTTCATAGGTTTTCCGTAGAAACCTAGCAGGACTCGACTTCCAGGATAGGTCTCGGACGCCCAGGGTAGAGATAGATATCATATCTATTAGGCATTACGTATGTTTTGAAACCATCTGCACCTTATTTTAGAATGTGAAACCACCTGGAAAAAAAGGAGCAGAAGCCAGCTGAAAAGTCGCAAGCACCTCCAAGGCGCCTTGACACACCAGGGATGAACCAAAATTTTGCCAAATGTTTGGACGTAGAAGTTCGGTGCAGTCCCTTGTATACGGTGTCTTCTGGATGAATCAATGATTGCCTTCCACCAGGTCAGTTGTGAAGGAGGCGTGGAGATTTTTCACTGGGGAGTCGATGGAAAAAACCCACAGACATGGAGTTTTCACTGGATTCTGCAAACAGCAACAAAAAATATCAGGCAGAGAACACCCCATAGAAAACCATCAAAAACCTACAGTTGTTTGGTGTCATTCCAGCAGGAGCCGAAGGAAGCTACAAAGCCAACACCTTCGCCACCAGAAGGCTGGCTAATTGAAGTTGACCTGAAGGTTGTTATTGATGAACAATGGGGAAGGTGCCGAAGTAAGATCATTGAAAGTTGCATCTTTTCTTCGGCAACTTGAAAACCCGTTGGAATTCTCATCTGATCCAAGTGCCGAATGGATGGTCATATTCAACTTTGATGGTGCAATTCCTGGGTAGACATGATCACTCACCCAGCTGAATGAAGATCATTTTCAATTTTCAAGTGGTTTTTCATTGAAATATCAAACCCTTTATTCAACCATGCTTTAGGCCTCCCGATTTCCAGCACGACATTTGCAGGTTTCCGACGCATGCAAATCGTAGAGGCCAGCGATAGTGAGGCGGAATGGGTGTTTGATGGAATGATCACGTGACTTAGAGTGTAGGAAGTGTGGTGCTGATATAAAGGGATGCTTCCTTAAGGACCTGAGAATGAGAAACAAGAAATGCAGGTGTTTGACATCAACAAAGTCAAATTTGGTTTGGCCATGTGTACCGGGACTTGACTTCAAGTACTATTTGGAAGGAAACCGGACAACCTGATCAAACCAGCCTAGTTCTCCCAGCTCTCCGTTGTCAAGAATCCACACCTGCCGGAGGAAGAGGCACCAGTGGCAAAGCCCAAAGAGGTCCCTAGACAGCATAAAGGGCGAGGGTGCAGTATTGAATTTTGGGCTTGAAATATCAGAATATCTTGGATGCTGGATGTATCTTGAGTTGGGTAACCCATATCCCTGTATCAATTGATTGCATTCTCTGCCCAGTGAGTGGAGTGATTCCTTTTGCCAGGAGCCTCCACGGGCCACTGCAACAGCCCCAAAGGCAGCTGCCGTGAAGGACTGTCAAGTGCATTTGCCACAGTCTTTTTTTTCTATGAGGCTGAGGGACGAAGCATTAAACCAACTTATCGCAATCCCAATGATTTCACGCAATCTGTAATCCCAAACAGCCTCCCCAGATCTGAAATATTCATCACAGATATGATAAATTCTTTCAAAGTTCAGCAGATCACGGTTTTACAAACTTTCGAGCAACGTCTGAAGGAATCTGCGAAGCCTGCAACACCTTCACAGCCACCAGCAGGCTGCTGTGGGAGTTAAGACATGGTACGCATGGGTATGAACGGTATGAAGTCACTTCTGTCTTCGGTTTGAAGCATCGAGTGACTAAGTGCCTTGCTCGTTTTTTGAATTGGAAGAGGCACTTTTGCAAAAGAGTCTGGGATGAAGTGCTGAGACTTCAGGAAATGTACACTCCGATCAAAGAGCTTCTGCATAGAGCATGGATGCATGTGCCAATCGATATCTTGCAAGGGAGTTTGTCAATTCTAGGCACGTGCGCAGTCTTGGTGGCAGCTAGGAATCAAGCTGCATTCAAGATAGAAAAAAAGACAGTGGAGATACGTGGAGATATAGGAAAGCAAACCACCGGCTGTGATTTGAGTCGCTCCAGGTTTTAAACGCATGGAGATCGTTGAAGCTGATGACAGCGAGGAGCAGATTAGGTATCATTGGTATTTTGCGTATTCTTTTGTGCAGTCTATACAGTTCTCACCGCATCCGTTTTTTTCCAAATTGAATCGGGCTACAAGTTTTCCATTCAACTCTGGATCTTAGCAGTACAGCCAACAGTGAGCAAAAGGTCGGGAAGACATTTTTTCTTTCTCCAGGATTGGTTGGACTCCTCTCGAATTCTTACCAGTCTTACCCTTCATGCTCCATTGTAGGAGGAAACGCCAGCGCCAGCAACGCCCGCAAAGCCCAAAGAGGCCCCTGAGCCATTGCCTGAAATCCACCTTGAGCCTGGCACCGAGTCGATTTTTTTTTCTTAAAAAAATGGGAGTTTAAAAAGTTGAATGTACTGATTTGATCATAAGATTTTGGTGAAGTTTTCCTTTTAAACACTTTGCAGGCTTGAGACTCTAAACATGCACCACTTGTTTTCCTGTCAAGATTCATGCAAATTGAATGAACTATTTATCTGCGAAGCTAAGGCACTCATTAGCAGGTGCTGAGAAGGCCGCCGAGAGATGTTGCAGGGAAAATGATGGTAAATGACTACCCTCTTGGTAACTACCATATCCCCTGCCAAGGCACTTTTGAAGATGGTTTTCCTTTTGCTAAGGTGGGATATGTGATTGTTCCCTGGAGGATGATTTGACATGTAGAGAAGCGTAGAGAAGCGCTTTCCCTTGTCTTTCGTTTTTGGCCAAGTTTGCAACCTCAGCAAGCTTGGTCTCGCATTTCCAGTTGACACTTTGCAGGCAAAAGACACTGGAAACAAGCTCTTTTCCGAAGGCGCGACGCTGGGCGTAGCTGCCATTTTTTTTTGCCACGGCGACGGATGGTTTGCTCGTCTTTTCAGGCAAGTTGGAAGAAAGTGAAAGGCAGGGGAGACTTTCGGCGGAGATGTTGAGCACCTGACGCAAGTTTCCAATGGTTGGTTTGATTCTATGGCGGGGATGAATATTGTATTACCCTCTGCGAGAACAATCGTATGAAGTATAATGATGTATATATATATATACACAAATAGTATATCAGTAGTACTAATATGTAATACATTATGATGATATACATGCACAATAAGCATGACAGCCCTTGGACTGGTAATCATATCATCAACCAGTGCAGGTGGTTCTCCAAGGCCATTTGGTTGGTGGAAGTGTCTGGCAAGGTCACTGCACCTCGTATTCTTTTATTGAAAGACTTTGTTTGATGAGGTCTCATGCATTGAATGAACTATACACAAGTGCGGAAAAAACACAACAAAGAAGCAGAAATCTTGATGTGGGAGTTTTTTTTGGGAAAAAGAGCAGCAAATCCGTAGGTTCTTCTTGGCATGAAAACGGATTTGCACAGGTTGAGAAATTCTGCATTTTGCTAAGGCTCCAGAGACCTTAAGAGGCATCTTACACTCCAACCGAGTCTGGAACTTTGCTTTAGTGCTTCAACAGAAAGTGATGGAAGTGTCACACCTGACCACCTTTAAAATTCACTTCTAGGCCTTTGCGCGGTTGCAGCTGAAGCAGTGGTCTTCCGCAGAGATGGATTGCACGGAGGCGTGCTGAGTTATCGATACTTTTGGACTTGGGAGCTGTTAAGACGTGACGTTGGGAAGTGTAGACCCAAAGTTGGACGGCTGGGAACCTGCAAATGAATTATTTCGGAGGATGGTTCATCTCTTCAAACAGGGTCCATTTTGAGGTTCCAGAATCTTAGTTTTCTAGGGTGGAACTGCATTGTTACGAGAATTTCTGTGCACCGCCCTTGAGAAAGTGTCAAACTCACTTTTTTCATGGACGGTGGAATTGGACTTTGTTTCCCTCAAGGAGCCTCTGGAGACAGGGATTTAAGCAACTGTTATACTCCGCTACTCAAACAAAAACTACCACGGAAGAATGTGAATTTTCACTTGCAGGCCGGTACTTCCTTGGTTTTTAAAGGGGGTGTTGGGACGGCGGATGACCACTTCAGGCTTTGAAGTTGAACAACAAAAATCCAAAGGTTTGGAGCCCAGATCGGATGAAGGAATGAGCTTGGTAGCAATCTTGATATCAACTATGTCAACTTGGCACATTTTCCACCGCATTTTTGGAACTCCAGTGATGGGTTTTTTCATATTCCTTTGTTATTAAAAGAAAGAAACAAATGAAGGGTCAGACTTTCACGAGAAACTACAACAGTATTCCCAAGCCACAGCAAACCTTGGCAACCGTGGAGTGACATCACATCCATTGTTTTTGCTGCTAAGCTTGGCTCTATGCAGCCCGAAATAGGCAAGGGACGTCTGTCATCAAGTGAAGCAGTCCAACCCGGAGATACGGTATATGTCGACTTCAAAAAGGACAGGTTTCGTGAGCTAACATGCAATAGACTCAGCAATCAGGGTCCTTTGTAGGGTGTTGTGGATGAATGGAAAGCACAGAGTGACTCATCTCAGGCTTTCTCGAATAGGGACTGGTCATGAAGAACAAGAGGACGTAATCATGGTAGGCATTAGTGAAGTGTCAGATAGGAAAGTCCCTCAACTCAACTCTCAACTTTTTAAAGCTTCTGGCAATTTGGACATGCAGCGCCATGGCCCAGCTTAGATACGGACTTTGGTGCTGCAGTCTGTGTCTTTGCCTTCTACCCATTTCGGCTGGATGGAGTCAGTTATGCGAAGAGGTCATGGCTCTCAGATCCAACCTCACGGCAGTCCTACCTTTCGTGGTTCAATTCGGACATCTATACGAGGCGCGACAAAGTCTCAGTGGCTGGGTGGCAGCGAATAACATGCCTGTGTGATCCAATTATGAGGCTGAGGAGATGATGCATCTCCAAAAATCTGCAAAAAAATGTGTACATAGATCCCTGCTGGGTTCTTTTGAATACCTACCTTGAGATGCTCCTTTTGGTAAAGCTGAGGTAAGAAGCGTCGTTTGCAGCTTCGTGAGCACAACGATTCCAGCCCCCTGTGCTTTGGCAGATTCTTGCTTCCGTTTTCTTACCATTAACACGCTCCAAGACTTCCTCCGAGGTCTTGGAAAAGGTTGCCACAAATTATACCAACATGTTTTTCCACTATGGCTGGCCACCCAACCTTATGCCACAGTGAGGTGGAGCGACCTTGTGGCCTGTGATCATCAGCTGCCAGGGCCTTGGAGGATGAAGATCGACCTGGCAGCACCCAGCCATGCGCCGCCGGCCTTTCGTTGCTTGGTTCTTTGGGGATCAGGGACAAGACCAAGTCAGAGTGTTCATTTGGACACTGGCAGATGAAAAACGGCAGTTGAAACTATTTTTTTTGTTGTTCTCGATGAACTATGATACAGTCACCGACAGAATTATAGAAAATAAAAAGTGGGAAAAGAGGACGGGTAAAGCCCGTCCTTTTGCATGTGGGAAAAAAAATAAAAGTGGGCTTTAATGGACGGGTGCCCGGGTAAAATACTTTCTATAATTAAAGTTCAAAATCATGGGTTTTCCCCAAAAAATGCAGGAAAGAGGAATTATAGAAAGGAAAAAGGAATTATAGAAAGTTCTTTTTACGCAGTGGGAAATGTTGCAAATGTCGTTTTTTTTTTCCCCCATTTTTTACAGGAATAGTTAATTATAGAAAAACAGGCTGCAGTTGGAGCCCGTCCTTTTTTTCCCACTACAGAACTTTCTATAATTCTGTCGGTGACCATAGTTTGAAGCCATTTTACGCTACAATTACATTTCCACTGGAAGAGGCTTTGGAAAAAGGTGATATATATAAGTGGTTTGCTTGCTGTTGATTGCACAATTTTCCACGACTGTTGCCATGAGCTTCATGCGCGTGACGTATGTTGACATCTTCCCCCGCAAGTTTCCAAGGTAAGGAGCATCGTGTGATATTGGTCTTCTCGAAGAGTTGGCCTCAAAGTTTGCCAAAGATTCGCTTTTTGGGACAGCTCAAGTGACTTGTTCTGGAAAAAACCCACCTTTTTTGGAGATGGGAGATTGGGAAGATGTGGATTGTTGAAATTTGGGGGGATTTTGATGAATGTTGTAGAGTGTCAGGAAAAGTGTTGGGAATTTTGGTAGGTTGGAGAGGACAAGAGAAATAAGAATCAATGACGTTTTTTTTATTGGAATGGTTTTGAATTGCTCAATCTTATCAATATCAAATCTATTTGACATCGTTCTGTTGCCCAGGAGTCTCTACGTCAAGCCATCAGATGAGGACAAGAGTGATCACGTTCACGAGGCGAGCAGCAAACTTCTTGGGCGTCTCCAAGAAGCTGCGAGTGGAAGTAACTTGGAAAGGTTCCGGTGATGTGAAGATTGCTGAGATTGCTGATGTTTGTGGAAAAACCGAACTGGATATGCTTATGAGCCAAGGATCATGGAGGTTGGTAGCTTTAGTCATGACCGAAAAAATGGCTACCAGCTCCAATTCTAACAAAACATTGCCAGCTGAAAAAAGTTTTGACTCGGCTTCTTTTTTTAGCAACCAGGACATGGCTCAAAGGAGTCTACCATAGTCTAACAAGAAACATATCATACATCCATGGAGAAGTACCCCCAAAAGCCATTGATCTGGTTGTTTTCGCGGAGTGATGGGTCCGAGGTCCTATTGCTTGTATGTGGAGACAGACTGGCAATTGCAATGCCACTGGGGAGCGCGAACCGGAGCGGGATAGGCTATGTAGCGAAAGTGTTCCCTTGGGCAACTCTGGCTTTTGCGACTGCAATGGAGACAATGAGAAAAATGGCCGCTTGTCGAAACCAGAAGTCATGAGAAGAATGGCGGTTTGGATTGTACAAATTCGTTCCTCAAGAGAGCTCGATTCTATCTTTTTTCCTTCCAGGAAACAGCGTTCTACCATTCATGAACTTGAATACATTAGGTATACTTGGGTATACACCAGACCAGCTGGCATTTCAACAATCACCAGTTCATTTGCACTAAACGTCCCTTATAAAATCTTCCCCTTTTTAAATGACTGCCAGTTTCGCCGAGGCGATGAGCGTGGCTATGACTGTCAAAGCACTCCTGGTAGTTGCAATGCTGTTTGTCCTCAAGATCCCCAAGAAAGTCGTTACGATTCTCGGAGATCATCATCAGGTTGTCATCCTGACATATTCAAAAAAAAATCTGTGATTGGTGGGTAGCTTTGATGTTGTTGTTGTTGTTGTTGTTGTTGTTGTTGTTGTTGTTGTTGTTGTTGTTGTTGTTGTTGTTGTTGTTGTTGTTGTTGTTGTTGTTGTTGTTGTTGTTGTTGTTGTTGTTGTTGTTGTTGTTGTTGTTGTTGTTGTTGTTGTTGTTGTTG
>DF239021.1:31878-129506 GCA_000507305.1 Breviolum minutum Mf 1.05b.01
TGTTGTAGTTGTTGTTGTTGTTGTTGTTGTTGTTGTTGTTGTTGTTGTTGTTGTTGTTGTTGTTGTTGTTGTTGTTGTTGTTGTTGTTGTTGTTGTTGTTGTTGTTGTTGTTGTTGTTGTTGTTGTTGTTGTTGTTGTTGTTGTTGTTGTTGTTGTTGTTTGGCACAAGTGACACAAACTTGTGGTGACTTGTGGTGTGGTTGCCTTGTTGGGAGAGCCCTTGCACTTACAGGACTTGAAATGGTTACTCATCCAGCTGCACCGTTCCTTGGGTGGTGCCATCCATTCTGATGACGAGAAAGCTTGGCAACGCGTAGCGTCCACCTTTGAGGTGCGGAATTGAAGTTGTGATGACTGATGTCAATGTCAAGACCATGTCAAAGTTGCAGTTTTTTTTCAATCAATTTGTGCTTGGCATGCCACACTTTCCACCTGTTTTTTTCAACTATGAAATTGGAACCAGGTTGGGAGGTGGATTGCGGATTTCGGGGCTTGGGGAAACGCAGGAGGATGCCAGCACCGTGGTGAAATACCAATCTTATGGAAGAAAGCATGAGACCTTCTTCAAGACGAAGGGCTTCGCTCTGGAGAAAGCTATCGATCCCAGGAGTGAAACACCCTTTTGGAACATCAGTTTGAAATTCACATTTTTTTTAATGGCAGATTGTACCCCAAGGGCACATTAGCGTTCAGACCCCTAGTTTTGGGAGCTGCCACCTTCACTGTTGGGATGCTCCTTCGCGACTGCAGGATGTGGGAGCTAATCTCCAAGGCTTTCAAGTGGCGCAGTCGAGAAGAGGCGAAACAGGAGCTCATGAGTGCTGGAGTGATACAAGAGATTGTTCCTGGCTTGGTGTCTTGACACTCAATCTGCCATGATAGAAATGATTTGAAATGATTCAACAAAAAAACCTAACTAGTTCATGATACAGGACAGAATGGGAGGACGAAAAGGAATGGAGGAGATCTTTTTATCAAGTGGAATGGGTGGCATAGTCGATACGCCACCTGCAAACTCAGGTTTTTAGCTTTCCAATCTTCACCTTGGACTTTTGTGCATTGCTGATGGAAGAGTGGCTTGCTTCCGCTGCATTTTTTTTGGCTGGCCATTTTAGGTGTGGGGAAAAACACGAAAACCCTGGGGGGAGGTTTTCCCCGTGGCCTTTTTTTTGGTGTTTGGACCGTTGTTTGGTGACTAAGGATCCGACATTTTTATGCTTCCAAGTTACCTGCGCGACGACCGAATTCCATGAACAACTATGGCAACTTGGCGCATACGTGCTATACGACCTGCCGGGGGGCTGGGGAAAAGTTCCATGAGTTCCCATGGCCCGGTTTTCCTTGGCTTGGAGGTTTTTTTTTGGATGTTGGAGCTTTGGAATCCGACCAGGTATCATCCTCAATGAGATTGGAAGCTTGGCAATGAAACAAAGATGGAGGGACAGAAGGTGAAACAGCTTCATGTTGCAATAATTGATGGAGTTGGCTTCCATGAGTGTTGAATCTGATGTGAAGGGTGTAGTTGAATCGGACAAACTGTAGTATTACTACTGTTGATGGCTCAAATCCTGCACCAGTTGATAGGTAGTTTATCCCATTATTTACAGGGTTTTATACATCTCAGGTGGTGCAGGATTTCTTCCATCAACAGTAGTATTACTTGTTTGGAAGTGAAATTAGTTTGATTCGAACTGAAAGCCTCGGTGTAACAGCTTTTTGTACTGTTTCCTTTGTGTTGGAGTTGAGGCGTTAGACGCATATTATAAGCTATACTTACAGATACAAAAGCAATTCTGTATCAATCTATGTACTATTATACATAGATCATCTACCGATAGAGATCATGCCTTAGAAGAAAACGGATGACCCCTACCTCTACCTGCACTACTTGCACTACTCACCCCAGAGGTTTGGAACCTTTGATTTTCGATCTTCAAGATGCAGTGATCCAACCTTTAGCTTCCGTACTCTTCCCCATAGAAGGCGGAGAATCCAGGGGAGAAGGTGACTAAGGGAGAGGAGGCTTTTTTTTTTGTGAGGCAAAAAATTGGTAGGAATCTGGGTTTCTTTTTTTTTGCGTCTTTGAACCAAAAAAAAGACACACTTTTGTTATGACAGAAATTTCCTACCTTTGGCTGCAGGGAGCGAGCTTGAGTCACATCATTCCTTCACTATCAGGTACAAAGGCCCCGAGCTTAGGTGGGATGTTCGCTGCAACAAAGTCAATGGTTTCAGCTACTGTTGATGGAAGAATTCCTGCATTAGTTGATAGGTAGTTTATCACTTTATGACTTTATCCCATTATTTACAGGGTTTTATACATCCCAGGTGGTGCAGCATTTCTTCCATCAACAGTATGTATACATTTCCCAAAGAAAAGGCGTGTTCCAAGGTCGCAGGTGATTGGACTTTCCATTCCTGTACTGTATGCATGTCTACGGTACGATGCATAGGGGTGGTGTCTCGAAGGCAATGCCGATAAGATCCTATTGGTTTCCACTGGACATGATATTTTATCAGAGGGGTGCGGCCCCCTAATCTTGTGACACACCCTTTTTGAGACACACCCATTGATTTGAAATGGAATGAAAGGAAACCTTTGGGTTTGGGCTTGTGAATTCTGCTGCTAAGGTGGAGAAGACACCCATTTGGATGTGCATACAGATGATTCGGATGTGACGCAGCTGGGACACAAAAAAAAAGATGCGAACATGACTGGCATTCGCAACATCCACTTGCCATGGAAAAGCTATGTCAAAGCCGAGGTTTAATGTGAATATTTTTGGAAACTACACTGGCGCGCCGCTGGTGCCGAGTCTTGAAATTAGATATTTCGAACTCTGAACTCTTCAAAAAGCGAGGTTGATGTGTGGCGTCATGGTCAACACGTGTGAAACAACGTGCATCTACTGTAGGTGTTTTGTGGCATCAATGGTGAGCCTGATCACCGGCATTTTCGCACCGCATACCAACATCAGTTCCTTGGCAGTGAGGATCCTGAAGGTTCCACCGTTGCACCGTTCCACGGGGGCCCCCGGGGCGAACTAGGCTTGGATATGCAGTGATGCATCGGGGACGCCATCGGCATGGTGCAGAAGACATTACAGCGGGGGAGCGCATGCTTCTTGGCTGGGAATAGGATATCTCTCAATTAAATAAGTAAATCGAAGGTGCCTGTCCACACTTGTGGTTGTTGAGAAGGATTCTGAGAAGTGTATCCTGAAAATTTGATGCCACATTATGCTTTTTGCAACTTTTTAAAACCTCCACGAGGAATTTGGTTGTGTGGTCATACTCCTACAACTATCGACACTCCAAGGACCTGGTTTTCAACCTTCACACAAGATGTCTTAGCCAAATGATGTAGCAAAAGGTATTTCCAGTGGAGAAATTGGTCGCTTTGCGTCTAACAATTTTGGCCTGAGACTTCACTGAAGGTGAAGGGTCCAGTGGTTGATGTTACAAATATTTTCGGAACTCACACTATCGAACAAAAATCCATAAAATGGCCAGACTACAGCACCCTTGTTTGGAGAAGAAGCTTTGACCTCATGCAAATCCAAAGATGGAGCCTTCTGAAACAGGCACAAAACGCATTTGTGCAGAGATTCGGTGAATACCATCCAAGGAAACGAGGCCATATCCCACCAATGGGAAATGAGACTCATCTTCCCAACTGTCTTTGGATGGGATATGTTAGTTCCCAGGGGGGTATCTTTATTTCCCAAGAGGCCACTTGGGATCAGACATCTTCGCATCTTCGAAGCCAGCCGTTGCCAGGAGAGTGTGAAAGTTCACCAGAAGGAAGCCTCAAAGCCTGATGAGCGCTGTGCAGCTTGGTTTTGAAGCATATGGCATATGTCAGTTCCAGGATTCATCGAAGATTTCAGACATCAAGGGTGGTTGATTGGTGATTTCAATATGATTATGGTTGTGAAATAATCTGCAGGCGAAAGAAGCTCTTGTGACTCTTGTGGCCACTTTTTTGTTTCCTGAGCTCTCGCCGGAAATGCAGAGGGTACAAATTGTTGACAACTCAAGACCCAAATTCTTAACCCAAAGAAGTAAGCGAATATAAATAATATGAAGCAAGTATCACACGGAGGTTTCCACCTTTGTATACCATGAAAGGTGACTATTAGGCCAAGAGTCACTTTTTTAAACATTTTTTTTAACGTTCTAAGGATCAAGAGGCAATGGCTCACAATCTAAGAGTGACTACATACAGTAATGAACAAGGATGTGATATGATATGATGTTTACATAGGTGTCTTTAAAAAGCAGAAATTGCCACACCAACGGTGAGAGCAATGGTACCCCTAGAGATCCGCAAAGATCAAAAATCATTTCTTGGATGAACAGACATAATTGGACCAGAAGTACATTTAGTTTTTTTGTCCGACTGTAGTTTTTTTTCCATTCAACAATGGAATTCCATCATGCTGCATGATAGGAGCATGAAGACGATTTTGTTGGACACAGGATGTCACCGACCTCTCACCCGTCCACATTCAACACAGCAGTTGGCAACCCGTTGCACTCCTGTGGGTTCCCTCAGGTGTCCTACACCCATGACCGTGATTTCGGACGCTACAAAGTTTGGCCGACAGGAAAGAAGGAACGCTTTATGGGTCGAGGATGGTGTCCTCCACGAGGGAAGGAATATGAAACTTGGCCTTTTTTTGATGACGAAGTTTGGGTCTGGATCTCTTTTCTGCTTGTTATTTTTTGATCTTTGATATTGAACTCACTGTTCTAGTTCTAGGATGTTCTAGGTATATGATGGTATGTTCTCAGTAGAAGTCCGTTTCACACGCAAGTGTTGATGGGATAGTAAGGCACCAACCTTAACCACGAAAGATCAATTAAGTTTTTGTTGGATTGCCGATTGCCATGGCGGAATTTTATTTCGAACACCCCTTTGAAAGATGCGGGGCATCCTTGAGCAAAAGATGGTTGACCCCCACAAACTCCAAAACTCCAGCTGCAAAAGTATGATTTCCTGGCTTATTTTGTTGTAGAAATATCAAACTGCAGAACACATTATGTCAGCACATGGGTGTTTCCAAAAATAAGGGTACCCCAAAATGGATGGTTTATAATGAAAATCCTAATAAAATGGATGATTTGGGATACCATTATTTTTGGAAACACCCATATCTTCCATTTTGATAGTGGAATGAACGGTTTCGAAAGTTGTGCTGAGGATGGCTTTGTGCCTGATGTGTCTGACGACCAGCTGCCCCGTAGATCTGCAGGAGGCTTCTTGGACATCAAGGGACCGACCCAAGAATTCCGAGCTTTCATAGACAGCTAGATGTCTGTGTTGTGATTCTAAGCCAATAAAATTCGACGTTTCTGAACTTTTTGGATGTTTCGGAACAAAAAAATGTTGGCCCAGTTCAGACTAACGTCCACATGGAATCACTGGGATAAAATGATGATACAATGATAGTTCAACCGATGTGCATGGCCTGTCAGGACAGCAGCAACAATGACGTTACTTGGAGTTTATTTTAAAGATTATGCGGTGGACATGGGCAGATTGTATTGTCCTCTTTGTCTTAATGAGTCATTTCGCTTTGTGTGCTTGCCGTGGTTTCGTTAGACAAGAAATATATACTCTACTTTTTTTGTGGCCCAAGGAAAACTAGCCAACCAACGGGTAGGTCCGGTGGTATGTCTCAATCCAAAACCAGTTCCATCTCAGCACTTGCGGCCACGATGAGGTTAGCCGCCATCTCGAATGCGAAGATGATCTTCGATGGATGCTGGTGGCTTGGTGTTTTTGGCCTGTTCTGGGAGCTGGGAACTTGCAGTCATTCAGGGTCGTATTGTGAACAACAATCTAATATTTTTGAAAAGAAGGTAATGCCTCTGAACTGAAGTTGAAGCTTGTGCAATGGCAGTATCTTAACATATCTCTCAACTACCTTAATCTTCTTGGAGAGAAGTAATGTCATAGCAGTGTTTTTTTTTCCATTCATTTTCTAAAGCTGCTTGCTTCTAAGGCACTGCCAAGTGACGCTGAGCTTTTTGGGGGCATGACATGCCCTGAAGCTGTTGGGTTAAAGTCGGGAGAGTTGGAGTTTGAACATGAAGTCTTTTCAGATCTTCAGAACTTGTACGAAAATTGACAAGCTAAGAGGTTCAGAGAAAGATCCCTCTACATTGTTGGCAAATGATGACAAATTCAATGCTAAATTTCCCAACAACTTTGGGTGTGCCACGTCCCAAGTTGATCGGCTGATGGTGCAGTGACTTGGGTCCTGGTTCAACAAAGCTGAGTTTTGCTTCTTGGGAGTCTATAGATTTCCCATGTTCCTTTGAACAGTGGCATTTCAAGGGTCAAGTTTTTTGAATGCAATTTGTTTTTGAAACTCATATACTTACATAAATGTATACATATACTGTATTCATAGCTTTTTGACCCCTATGCCACTTATTTCGGACGTGCAATTCCATGAGTTTAGGGCTCTTTGAGCCCTGCAATACCAACAGCCAAGAACCAAAAACCAGAATTTGGGCTCGGCCAAAGTGTGGGTCTGAAACAGAAACTTTTTGAGTCTTGAGGTTTGGCTGACTGGATTAAAAAGGTAGGCATTTTTTTTCGTGGACCTGATCTTCGCTGGAAGATCCACCCCAATTCAACTATCGTTGATCTATTGCGGTTTTGAGTTGTGGTGTCCGATCTCAACTAAAACATGATTCAGAAGCCACCAACCTTTGTGTCCTTTTTGTAAATTTGGAAGAAGTAGAGTAAATTGTACGATGGACCACAGTATAGTATAGTGAGTTGATCATCTTTTAGAAAATATATCAATGGTAAATATGTGGACATGAATGGCAGCAGAGAGTTTTTCCCACTGGATATTCGTAAGTACTTATTCTATGTAGCTGCGCGCTTGGGACAACGCATCACACCAACGGAATTTCTCAGGCCTTGTACCGAAGAGCTCTTGCCAGGAAAGAGTCGGTGGCCCCTTGGGGTTTGGCCAGCTACTTTCATCTATAGCCATTTGATATCGATGTCAGGTGTAAAGGTAGATTGAGGTAGATTGGATCTTCTGGAAGCATGAGAGGTACAAGAAAATGCACTTTGCTTATGTATCTTGCAAGATCATCTCAGGCTCCACGAGTATCAGGGGGCCTTGGAAGATGTCAAGCAGTTGCTTCCATTGCTGGACTGCCTTCAGGGCTGAGGGCCGTCCTGGATAAACACTTCTGAAAGGGTTGAACATCGGATGCCAGATAGGCAGATCCTTATTTCAGATGCCGTTTGTTGTGGATGTCATCAATAACTTCCAGACTGCGGAAACCACTTCTAAATGGGTGAAATTCACGGTTGTAGCCGTTGTAACCTGGTCACTCACCATGCACCATCCACTCGGGTGAGGGACCATGGCTCCACTGGTTTCAGGATTCGCAGAACAGCGCTGCAGCATTGAAGCTCAAAGAAGACTTGGAGTCTGCAGTGTTGATGGCTTAGCCAAAAAGCCATGCAAGATTCACGGTGGGGCCTCTTTGATGGATTTTGAAGATATCCTAAAAACTGTCCTGAAAATACTTGATGTTAGTGGAACAGAAATGGAATTGAGGGCATGGGATGTTGAGAGACACCCATATAGTCAAAGAAACTTTGAATGGTTGTTCCTCAAGGCATAGCCCTAAATAAATTAAAACTAAATCGGTATGAATCTGCAAGTGTGTTGGGCCAAAAGGGGTAAAAATCCCTTTTGAGGGGTCGTTTCGGGGTGCCCGCGCAATCTTGAGAGAAACCCCGTGCAAATGCGCCAGATTTAAAGGCAGAAAGGTGGTTGAAGTAGGAGTTGAAGTCATCAGAGGCTGCAGCTGGCATATTGTTAGGTCCAAGATTAGCACCAAACCGGTGATGAATGGCACTGAGAAGGCCAAGGTGGATTTTTTTGGGCATTTTGGGATTTTCGGACCTTTTATTGTCTCCAAGATTGATGACGTTAACCAGAATGATGTTTGAAGGTCAAGAGAACGCCCTGTTTCGGGCACCACAGCCAACATCAAGCAATCAAACAGGGTCAACTCGCTAGATTTACTGTCCCATCATCGCTGGGAAGGAAGTGGCGCCATCTTCACAACCTGCTGCAGGTGTCGCAGCCCGGGATGTGAAAACATGACCGGAGGGTAATACTGTTGTGGAAATGGTTCTGGATAATATTTTTTTCAGGGAGATGATTCATTTAATGAGCATATTTTCTGCAATTCGGTTGAAACTATCGGCTTCTAGCCATGAATAGAGTCGAGCCCTATCCTCTTTGCCGAGTTTGGCAAGTATCCTTGCCGTGCTGCCGTGATGTCAGGTTTCAAACGTATGGAGATTGTTGAGGCGGACAGTGAGGAGGACTCTTACAGATGGTCCGAGGCAGCAACAGGAAGAATGTTGGACATGCCAAGAGAGAGGGACAAATCTCAGCTTCTGATCATTTTGATTTTTTGATGTACCGATTTCTTTCCATCTTTGCTTAGGGAATCATTGAATCAGAGAATCACTAAAGGTGTTGTGGATATGTCCCAAGATTGGCAGATGTGATTCGTTTGCTTCAATGAAGCAGCATTAGTACTGTTGGAGTCATGGGTTGTGATGAGCACCGTTGAACCAGGAGGAGGAAGCCGTTAAAGGAAAGGAAGAGGTTTCAGCCAAGGCTGAACTACCTTCATGACTTTTCAGTGAGAATTCGGTCACGTTCATGCTAAGCAAGGCAGTCGATGAATCAAGTGTCTTTCGGAATTACTACCAGAACTTAGGCGGAAAGTTCCGGCTTCGATTCAGAATCGCTGCTGAGACACCCTGAAAACTCACATGGCCCAAATGGCAATGGGAAAATCTGTATTGAGGCAGCTCCAAGGCCACCTCCAGAACCACCAGCAGGTTTCGTTCAATGGGTATGTATTGGGTTGGTGTTTCTTAAAGGATGCGATGTATACATACAATACTAAATTAGTAACATACAACTACATGTATATGTATTTATATATTTGTACATTTATAAATTATACATATAGCTACATATACATCCATATAGAATAAACATCGATTTTATTTGCATATGTATACACATAAATATACACACATATGTACACATATATATATATATATACATACACATATATATGTACACATATATACGCACATGTACATCGAGATAGATACACACACATATATATATATAGAGATACAGTACACATGTACATGAGTTCAAATAAACACACATCTAATTATGTTTGCCTGTATGCATACACTTACATGTGTATACATTTCTTGGTACATTGGCATACATGTATATAAATAAATATTTCCCATTATTTGTATTTATATGTATTATATGTACAAATGTATACATGCAAAAGTCGGTTGATCTCCTAACGTGGATACGATGTTCTTGTAAAAACTCATGTTTAGAAAACATAAGGATAGCTTTCATATATGACAATGGCGCAGAAGTCCGAATCTCTTCTTTTTGGCAGTAGAACTGGATAGATGATTTGGATGGATTTGGGTTGTGCCAGCATTTCAGGAATGTCCCACAAGATTCGGTCATGATCTGTAGCCCAACAATTCAATTTATTGGGGCAGTGCATTTTTAGAATGGTACAAGATTTCAGATGTTTTCCTGCGACTTCAAAGGCAATGTGCCTTGTTGCATGCCTGCTTTCCATGGGAAAGAAGTGTGTCAGAAGTCGGAACTTGACTTGCTCTTGCAACAGACAATTCACAAAAATATCAAAAGCATAAAGCTGCCCTCCTGTGGTTAGGAAGATGACTGTCCCTTTCCCTAGCTGTAGGATGTTAGGCACTTCCCCCTTCCGAAGTGCCCAACGGACGGGACGTTTGAGGCTTCAAACGCATGGAAATTGTGGAAGCTGATGAAGAAAGCGAGGAGCCGGGTGGCGATCAGACCTTCGGTTGGTCAATGGACAGGGACAAAGACGGACCCAGGATACTTTTTTCGCTGAAACTGCGGTGGTTCTAAAGATTTTTTTGGATTTGGTTCTTTGTATTACTGTTTAATTGATTAAGATCAACGCACCTGTCTTGGGGGCTTGTGATTCTTGTGATTGAACTACTCATGCACAATATATAACTTTTAGTTGCCGGACTCGAGGATGGCACTGCGCAGGGGTTTTGGTTATGGTCATTCAACTTGGAAGATGCAACACAAATACGCTTGAAAACAACCAACAAAGCAATGAAAATTCCACCATGTGTAGGATGTGTTGTTTTTCTTGTTGGAAACCGTGTATTTCAATCCAACTATGTTTATCTGGTGGACATTGGTGGAGTGTGTTGAATACTTGGAGACAGCTTTGTCTCCCATCGAATGCATAGGACGAAGTGGAAGCTGCGCCAGTACCAAAGCCCAAGGAGGCCAGCCAAGTCTTAGTTGTGCTGGTTTTCCGTCAAAGTTTCAACATGTGGGAGTTGAGTCTTTATTTCCAAGCTGTGGCCCAAATTTTAGTTGTTTCAATGTCAAACCTGGCAACAACATTCGTCTTTTGCACCACGAAAAATCCTATGATTTGGAAGGCTGAGCCCTTTGCCGACATCAGGGTGGAGCATGGAGCCACAAAAGCATGGGGGGTGAGTGAGTCATCATCAACTTCCGCAAAGGTTTGCTTTATCAAAGCTTCATGGCGTGTGGATAATTTTCATTGATAAGGATGCAACATGTGCTAACCTTGATTTGAGGGTTAGTTTAGCAACTTGGAAATCTGGGAAGAAAAACATATGGGATCATATTCAGTAGAATCCTTTTGTGACACTCACATGAACGGTGGTGAGCCAATTTCACTGAGGCACACCGTTTCAGGTCTGGAGCAGGCGTGGGCTGAAACTAGCAAGTCGCAGAGGAGAAGCAGTGAAATAAGTTGTTTGGATGGTATGAAGCAGACAATTTGTAAACCTTCAGAATAACACGATAGAAAATTGATGAGAATAGGTGACAATATGAGATATATGAGATGGCATCATGTCAATTTTGGAGCTTTTTTAAATATTTCAGTGCCTGAGACAGTGACGATCAATGACTTCAATAATTCATGACAGGCCAAGGATACGGGCAACAAGCTCTTCCAAGAAGGTGCCGTGGGCCGTACACCCCGAGACTTGAAGAAACCACCAGAAGGGTGTGACTGCCGTGACTGCCGAGGCAAGCTTGCCGAAAGTGACAGGCTTTTTCGGAACGGGTTAGTGGAGTGTGGAGAGGGATCGATATAAGGAGTTTTTCCAGTGCAATGCACACATTGAAGTTAATGCCTCAAGATCTAGTGGGATCCAAGCAATTGACTGACAAATCGATTCAGTGAGTCCAAGTGCGGAAAGTGATTGATTGACAGCTTGATTGCTTCATTGAATGATTTCTGGGTACTGCTCCAGCAGTAGTGAACAAAGAGCTCCGTTGCTTGCTTTAGATTTATTGGGTAGTTGGCTCTTACCATCAAACATGGCTATGGCACAGGTGGTTTTCCAAGGCCATTTGGCTAGCGGAAGAATCTGGCAAAGTCACGGCGAGAGCACCCAGGGAGTTCGAGTCATTGGGGCGAGTTGAAGACCAAAACTGGCCCAGTGAAAATGCGTCAATCAGATGGTAAGTTTGCTAAACCAAATACGGGACTTTTGTATTCGAGTTCAAGGAAGTATTTGATATGCGCAGGATCATTTGGGAACCTAGGCAATTCATTGTTGGTTCATTTGGAACATGATGAGTCTGTCTCAAAATGCAGGGATACCCTAAAGTCCATTGTTTCCTACCAACAGTTAGCATTTCCAGCGGATTTGGGAGATCCCAAAATTTTGAGACACCCAAATCATTGGCTCAACATTGAGGCTCCAGATACTCTGAGGGGTGTCTTGCATTCCAACCGCGCTTGGAGCTCTGAAAAGTTATGACTGTGGCAGTTTGATGTAAGAAACCTCAAGACATTTGTATATAGAAACCATTATCGCAAACACACTGGTACATACATCACCCACAAACACAAAGAGATCAGCATCATGAAATGTATAGAATCACCATGTTTTTTCTACACTTTGTTTTTTGTTACAGGGACTTCTCTCAATCTTTTTCGACCAATTTCTGAGGCCTTTGCACGTTTGAAACTGGAACAGTGGTCCTCTGCAGAAACGGATTGCAGTAAGGCTCATACGGCTTCCTCGAAGTGTTACAGATTGAATCATCGTTATGATGTTTGCTCCACAAGAATATGGAGAGTTCTGGCTACTTGGCCAAAAAATACCTGCTTGCCTGGCGGCCGGTCTCGCACAGACTACGAGACGCATGTTGTGAATATGCAGATTCAATGTCTAAACATTTCACACGGCAGCAGTAAAGAAAATGCTGTGGAGGCGCTTGAGCTGAACAGCAAAAATGCAAAGGTCTGGAGCTAAGTTGCCCAGTTGGCTTCGTAATATGGAAAGCGTTTTTTTTTAGAGGATTATGATTCATGAGGATTTTTATATCCATTTTTTTTTGGTATCAATTCTTATCTCAATCTCAGGGACACTTGCCACATTTTAGGAGTTTTTGGACTTCTGTTTGGAAGTGTTGGATTTAAATTTTTGTTTCTTACCATTTGAGTTTGATGAGCTCGAGGCGCTGTATAGAAGGGCCATGGCACGCAAAGAGTCTGGGATACCTGGCTAGCCAGTTCTTGTGGCAGTTCTTGCGGGAGACAAGTGAAAGTTTCTTTGATGTGTAGACTTGAAAATTTCCATGAAGGCTTCAGCGTTTTGAACAAAAATTACAAGTTTGGAAAATCCTGAAGTCGGGGCTGAAACTAAGGGTGAATTCTGAACGCCCCGGCCGTTCCGAGGCTTAGGAAGTTTCAACCTGCACTAGATGATCTGAACCAGCTTCTACCAATGCTGGACTGCTGGGATCGGGTGGAAGATGTCGTATGGTAGGAGGGCGAAAATTCGCTCGTAGCTAACAAAGCCAGTATGTCAAGAACTGCGAGATTCAAGTCTTGCATAGATCAAAAAGGTTTAGGGAGGTCATGACTTCGCCCAGTTGACAGGATGCGCCTCAAAAGGCAGCAGCACAGAAACTCAAGGACGACTTGGTGTTTGGAAACTCAAGTCACTGTGGGACTTGGAGTTTTTCATGGTGTTGCTTAGGCATGTTTTGGGGTCAGAAAGTATGATGAGTTGCATGCAATCTATGCTGTGCAAAATTGTTGCTTTGTATATGAACGATAACTTGTGTGTCTTGGATGAATCTACATACATGATGTAGAGTAATTCCGGGACCGATACTGCGAAGCATTTGTACAATTTTTGGTATTAACTTGTATAGGACTTGTACAAGACTTGAAATTGACTTGAATCTACAAAGATAATCATTACTTATTGGTTGATTGATGCTGATGTTACTGCTGGTGGTGCCTGTTGGCAACCCTATCGGAGTCGGTTTTTGTATCAATCTAACCAAAGGTATCAACCAAAAGGTATCAATGATTAGGCCCAGTTTCAGCCCCCCCAAAATTAAACGGGAAGTACTTGTGATGTTCTCCCCAAAAAACTAAGCAGAGCAGGTTGAAGGGGGCTTTTGAGAGTTGATGTTTCTTCATGCTTTTTGTTGCATTTTGCAGCTAGATGGCCCAGGTAGATGGCTCAACACGCAAAAACATTCCCCCAGCTTTCTCAAAGAAACATTTTTTTTTTTGGAATACCGGGAGCCGTACTGTAGTCTGTGTATTCTGTGTATTCTGTGTATGTTTTTTCTTTGAACCCTCGTCCTTCTTGTGCCATCCATTTTGAAAAACATGTTTTGAAGTGGGTGTGAAAGGGATTCTTACTTGAGAATATTAGGAGACAGCATTCCAAGGTCCAAAAAAACCCTCCCCCAATGGTACTGCCCTGGATAACCAGCGAAGCAACCAACGGCACGGCAGCCCCAAGGTCCGAGCTCAACACAGGCGTCAACGGCGTCAATGGAAGCGTGGCAAAGGCCATAAGTTGATGCGCACAAAGGTTGTCAATCAAATGCTAATTTCAATGCTATGTAATCAATAGCAGCTAACTCTTAGATGATTCTCAACAAATTCAATCAATGACATTGCTTTGATGAAGAAGTTGGTGTTTGAAAGTTTTTCGACATAACCATGGTCAATAGACAGGCACTGGTGTTCAAGCCGCAGGAAACTGCTGTCAAAGAAACCGCCCCAACGAGCCCACCAGCAGGTGAGTTGCTGTTTGGTTTGCAGTTTTGAAAAAAGCCTCTTGGAAACAACTTCTGATTCAGAATTCAGACCCCATGATGAAACTTTTTGGGTTCAAACTTCCCTGAAGACTTTGCAACTTCCGACTTGTTTTGGGCAGGTTTCAAACGCATGCAGATTGTGGAAGACAGCGAGAGCGAGGAGCCGTGTTTTGCGCCAAACCTGGATATGGGACAATTTAACACTTTCATTGACAAGGTTCCCAAGCACTTGATGTTTCCACCATTTTGATTCATGCAACCCAGTGCAGAAAAGACTTTGAGTTTCAATGTGTTTCCATGACATCAATGCCATCTGAAAGCTGATTCGCTCTTCTTGTACTTTCCTTTTCCGCCAAGAATTCCTGCCCGCACGGGCAAGGATGAAGCTCCTTCCAAACCAAAGGAGGCGAAAGCTAAAGGGTGAACTTTTTGGGTCGAGTGAATGGGTTAAGTGGTGTGAATGAAAAACCCACTTATGTTAGAACTTAGATTATGGTCTACTAAATTTTGTGGATGGGGAATCATCACTTCAGAATATACTTGTACACTGCTTTGTGTATTGATGTTGATATGACAATGACAACATTGCTGATGAAGACAACAATGATCAATAAAGAGGAAGAAACAACCCAACAAAGAAAAGATGATGAATATTTGCAGTTCTGAAGTTCTGAAAGTAGAATTTTGTACATGGAGGCACCAATCACCAAGACAAAAAACCCACCAGGAGCCAAGGTCCACGACGGTTCCCGTGGTTCAGAAGCCACAAGAGCCCTTCGCTGACATCCAAGTGGAGTCTGAGGCTCAACTTGAAATGGAAGAGCGATGAAGAAAACTTGTCCAGAGAGATTCTGAAAAAGTAGATGCAACCCCTAGCCGATGCTTAACAAGTGGCGTTTTGTCACCCCGAAACATTGGGGTGTTGTATTTAACAAATCTGATGGCATTGATCCAACACTGAGGCATTCAGTTGCAGGTGTACAGAAGGCTGGCATCACACTTGACTTACCTTTGGAATTTTGATGCTTTCAGAGTTGACGTTCACTCATCCCTCTTGTTCGTGATGGTAACAAGGGATGATCTACAATCTCATGAATTGAATAAACACATCAAAGCAGCAGCAGATTGGATGAATCCAATATAAAGCTATGGTGTTTAGATTTGTTTAGTATGCAATGGATCAGGTTGCTGATGCTTCAAAGAGATGTAACTAGCATCAACTAACAAGGTTTCAATTCATATACCTCCCATCCTACTTTCTGCATGGTCATAGTCAGTCTGCAGGCAAAGGACAAGGGCAACGAACTCTTCCAAGCAGGCGAAACTGACATCTTGCGGGTTGCAAGATAATGTCCAAATGTAATTGTCATTGATTTCAAGTGGAAGAGGCCTCAAAAATCAAAACTAGCATTTCTCATGCAACCATCAGTTTGCTCATCAGCAAGAAGCCAGGCAAGATCGAGGAAAGTGCAAGGTGCGTTTGGCGGTGCAAGATGGGTTCCAGCACAAGTCACAATATGTTGTTTCGACAAAACTTACCCCTTGAAATGGATAGAAAGAGTCTCTACCTATTGGGGGATTCCAACGCCTTCAACATAAATCCGATTTTGGAAGCATTTTGGCTTTGCTTGATTGGCAGATGGCACAGTCAAATACTGCGCTGTTGCAATGGACCTGCCCTAGATGTTGTGTTTGCTTTGGATCTTTTATGATGGTTTAATGTTCTCATCCCAACTGTTGAGTAGGTAGTGATTTCCAAGATGTTTCATTTTCCCCTGGCCCTTGCTTAGGGAGACAATCTTTGACGAAGTTATTCAACTGGGTGATTTTAAATCAGTCACTGGCTAGCTGGGAATTCTGGCATGCAATGTTTGGGCAAAGAATTTTTCGACCTCATCCGACCCCACTCCAAACAATCATTCAATAGTCAATAATGGTTCCCAACAATGAGCTATATATTTCTTAGCATTGGTGAATTATGATCTACCCAACATGTTGGGCCTTTCCCCTGAAGTCTGTGGGGTGATCAGGTGGTTCTCCAAGGCCATTTGGCTGGTGGAGTCTGGCAAAGTCACCGGTGTCGGGCTTCCCGGTTGTGGCTGAGGTCTAGGGGACTCTCAGGTGGATCAAGGTAGAATGCTGGCGAACAAGCCCTTCGTAAGTCCTTATTTCCTGGAGGGGTGGACATAGATTCGCATCGTCATAGTTGACGTATCTCCAAACTTACTGTATCCAAAACTTCATAATTGAACATTGGTTTTTTCCTTGAGTGATGAGGTGTCCAATTTTTTGCGGGGGGCGAGTGAGACCTGAACTGCTGTGTCAGCTCCACAAAAGGCTGGGGACAGCTTGACGGGCATCTTACACTCCAACCGCGCCCGGGGGCTTATTCCAGGTTGGCATTGCAGTTGAGTAGGATGGTCGGGAAGTAGATGTCACAATTCAACCTTTCTGGATTATTGGACATTCTTGGACCATTCTTGGATCATTTCATTTCGTTTTAAAGTTGCTCTATTAAACATAGAGTTTTGTGAAGGTTTTGTTGGGAAAAAGACGGGCCCCGCCGAGGCATTTGCGCGTTTGCAACTGCAGCAATGGTCAGAAGCGGCCAGCGACTGCGATGAGGTGGATGTTTCACATGTTTCACATGATGTCTCATCTTGTCATAGGCAAAATGGTGGTACCTGGTACCCACTATCAATACCCACTGTTTCTAGGTGTATACAATATAGGTGTTTTTTTTATTCAAGGCTACCATTTGAAAGGGTACCCATCATTTTCCCGGAATGATCTTGGCTTGAGTACCCCCGTCAGGCCTTGAAGCTGGATCAGAAAAATCCCAAGGCTCGCAGCTTTCGGTTCGGAAGTCGGTTTGGGTGTGTGTGTGTTGAGGGTCTAGCAAAATGGTAAGGTTTTTTTTTTTTTATGTACGGGAAAACAAACAAAAAATCCCCACAACAGTAAGATTAAGATTCATTTGAAGTGAAATTTCAGTGTCTTGATTTTTTCTACAGATATGTTTTAATCTTAGCATCTATCGTCCAATGGTTGATTGCCTTCAGCCTGTGCAGGCATTGTATCGAAGAGCACTCGCCAGGAAAGAGCCTGGGGCACCTGATCTAGGATCTTAGGCAACGTGAAATGATGTTTGTGTAGGGCAGATCTGTGGTGCATGTTACGGGAGAATTGTTTTGAACTTGTTTCCCAAAGAAGCAATTGGTCATTATCATCCACATCTATGATGATGATCGATGATGATTGGGAATCAGATGGAATCAGTCTGAGAGCAGTCTGTTTGCACCTGCACTTGCAAGCATAACGACAACAATAGCCAAAATCATAACAAGAACCATATCATAATCATAGTCACAATTACAATCATCATGATCACTTCAATGAGAATGATAATCATCACAATCCCAGTCATCATTCCCATCATCCTCATTGTCCTCCTCCTTTCATCGTCGTCGTCGTCCTCCTCCTCCTCCTCCACTTCCTCCTCCTCATCATAACGACAATTATTAGCATCACAATCATCATCACAATCATCATCATCATCATCATCATCATCATCATCATCATCATCATCATCATCATCATCATCATCAACATTTGCGACATAGCCAGCTATGACATGAAATATGAAAAAGCACAAGTTGCAAGGGGATCCCTTACAAGTCAACTATGCGGGCTGAGGCTGAAACGTTTTGAGGATGCCTTAGTGGATGTCAAGCAGCTGCTTCCAATGCTGGACAGGGCAGTAGTTGAAGTGATTGACTTCCTTACAAGAGTCAGGTAAGCAGTGCCAACAAGTTTTCAAGTTTAGGACACTTGTAGGAAATTAGTGGTTTGCATTCAGTGCTTTTTCCTCCAAAGAATCTTTTGTACACTGCCCATCTCGTCGTGTAGATCACACCAATATGGGTCACGAGTCGCCATCTCTCCCTCGACGGACATGGGGAGTCAGGAATCTCAAAACAATGGAGCAGCACTGAAGCTGAAAGAAGAGCTCGAGTGAGCCAAGCCCAGGGAGGAAACTCAACGGAAACCCCGGTGAATGGGAAGAGTGGTGTTGGTAGGGGCGAGCCCGGAGTCATGAAAAAAAACACCTGGTTGTTTTGGGTGTATAGGGAGTTATACTACCCCTTTGTTATAGGTTTTAACATATCCCTAAGAGTAGCTCACCTTGTGTCTAGTTTTTGGCGCGACTCCGTAAATCTGGCTCAGCTCGCAGCTGTGAAGTGACCTTGAGGTCAAAAGTTCCTGCTGTCAATGGCACTGAGAAGGCAAGTGTGCACGATGGGGTATGCGACCATGCACCTGGTAAGGGAGACTGAGATACCTGAGATACCTTGTGGGATGTACCCTTTGGTGAAAATATACCAGTATAACTTCAATTTTGCGCTTTGATCTTCAGCTTTTGATTGCATTGCAGTTTGCATTTGTTAGATCATCTCAAGCAACACCTGCATATGCAAGCGTCGTGTTGTGATGTGGAAATCTATGATATTTCTGTATATTTACACGTTTCTTTTTGAAACCAGCCAGTGGGCCGCGTCCCCTTGTTCTGAGAGTTTTCGGTGCAACGTCACCATTAGCAATTAATTCTTGATGGATTTTTTCCGATGGACCAAGAACCAAGAGAGAATGAGTGGACACAAAACGTGACATGAAATGTTAGAAAGTGATTCGCTGATAGCTGTTCATCTTGAGGATGCATCTTTTTAGTCAAATCTTCGACTTGCCAGATGTTCAACATTTTGGGCCGTTAAGTGTAGTTTAGTAAACGTCCCACCGGCGCTCATGGCTTCCGCGCACATGGACGCAGTCAGTGGATCATTTGGAGGTGCCCAGGAAGTTGGGAAAAGCAGCTGTTGGATCTTAAGAACTTGGAGTATCGTCAAAAAATGGTTGGATGGTTGGATGGTTATAAACTTGAAATGCAACTCTGTCAAGCAAGTTTGTTGCTCAAGAGGCTGAAAATAAGGCCTCTCTCTTTAAAAAACACCTGTGTGGTGTTTACAGCGCCATGTCCTCGCGTGAAAGCATAGAGAAAGCTTGGGATCCCGACTCTTTTGAGAGCATCCATGATTTGGAAGCCATGATCAAGGCACCCCTGGAGGAGAAGTCGTCCGGACTGCCACTCGGTGTTTCACCCCCAAGTTGTAAGGAATCGACTGCTCCGTGGATGCTTTCGAGATTGGAGAAGAAGAAAAAACGGTGGAAAATGATGAAAACATACAAAAAAAACATGCAAAAAAAAACAACAACGCCAACACCAACCCAGTGTTTCTGTTTCTGCTGTTTTTTTTTCTGAGTTTTTTCACACACTCATCAGCTCATCAGCTCATCAGCTGGTGGCCTAAGGTCCAACAAATCCACTGGAAGCACAGCATCTCCGCCTGAGGCGGCTTTGGATTTTGGTGATGATTTTTTTTTCAGTTGGTGGACACTTTACAACTCATGAAATATCATGAAACATGGTTCAAAAAGGGTTTTCAGACCAGTTGATACAGCAAAGATTGTCAGATTGAGATTCGAGATGTGCTCCCAGTGTTAGGATATTGAATAATTCAGATTGACCTGACCAGAATAGGATTTTCCAAAGATTTTGACCCCGGGGTCCTTTCTTAGATAAAAAGGTGCA
Source organism: Breviolum minutum Mf 1.05b.01 (assembly GCA_000507305.1). Lineage (NCBI taxonomy): Eukaryota > Dinophyceae > Suessiales > Symbiodiniaceae > Breviolum > Breviolum minutum. The sequence goes on from DF239021.1 coordinate 51,760, forward strand.
TGGCTTTCACTTTGTCGGGGGTGCGTGGCCAGGTGAAGGATGTGTCGGGCGTGTCTGAATCTTCGTTTCGAACCTCGCGCAGCTCGGCATTTTGACCTCCCGAAACGGATGATTGAATACGCGATGATTGGAAAACATGATCCCAGCGTGATACCCAAATCTGTGGTTTGATTCCATTAAATCTTGAGCCGTTCCAAGACCAGTATGGCCCTTTCTGTTTTGTTTGGATGCGGCTTGTAATCCTTTTCTTCTGGAACTTAGCCCAGTAAAGTTGCAAATTTTTGACAAAATCGAGTGCATTATGCTACCATCTTTTTTTGGCTCCCATAATCTTTCAGTCATATCATATCCTCCAAGTTGACTATGATGCTGACATGGGTGAAACCTTGTTTGAGTTCTTGATGTTCTCACTTCTACTATCTTGTACTCTACTAGCACTCTTTTCACTGAAACTCCTCTCTACACCTGCTCGGCTGTAGTTTGGTCTGTAGGCCATTGTGGATGATGCTAGTTCGGGGCATGTGGGGGCATGCTGTGGCCACATGGCAAAAGGTTCGCGTGTCTCACTTCAGATTTGGAAGAGCTAAGGCAGATTTGCTGCGCTACGAGGTTCAGTGGAGAAGCGGCAAGAAATGGTTCAGAGCAGCCAGCATGAGTGGTTCAGCTACAAGCTTGCTCACAAAGTTGCATGGGTCGTGCAGATCCTTTTCACTTTGGCCTCTTTGTTGTTGCTTGCTCTGTGGATTCGTCATGTTCACCCAGAAGCCTATGTCGTCACTTTTTTTGTGACGTCCATTGCCGCAGCCGCGTATTTTGCAAAGGTCACTGGAATGAGTGATGTGGTGATTGCCGGTAGGAAGGTACCGCTTATACGATACATTGACTGGATTGCAACAACACCTTTGATGCTTTTTGAGCTCTGTGTGATTGGAGGAGCAGAGACACTCGGTTCAAAAGAGGCTCCCAAGGGAGGTTGACTTCGCGTCTATTTTTTTTTGTGAAGGCTGCCTGATTTGATATGTGAGCATCCGTTTGGAACCTCCAAAAATGGAAAAATGAAGCAAATCCCTTCCAAATCCCCTTTGACTCCAAACATTGACTCCAACAAAACGAAAACCCACGACGTTGACTCTACAAACAAGTGACGAATTAAGCATGATTCCCAGCAGGGATGACTGGGCACAGGAAGAGCACAACGATTTTCATCATCGGCTGCGACTTGATTATGCTTGGAGGAGGCATTGTCAGTGCCACGGTGGTGCCAAAGGCGAAGGTAAAGCTGAAATATGTGGCGAAGCTGAAGTTGAATTTGGGTCTCGGGATCTTTTGGGAAAGATCGAAAGAAGATGGAGGGAACAAGAGAGATTTTTTTAAAAATGTCTTAAAACAAATCCATGATTCATTTTCAGCACGAAAACTGCAGTGAACTTTGTGTCCTTTGGACATAAGATAACTATTTCGACGTTCAGATGCGTGGAAGGGTCGGGTCCATTGCGCAAACATTGGCTTTTTGCTAGCTTAGCTTTTGAAAGAAACACAAAAACTCAAATGTATGGTTGTTTTGGGATCCGAAAACTGGAGCAACATGGAGTTCCTCCACATCTCCACATCAAGGCTTTGTTCAAGTTGACTAGATTTGACCGTGACAATTGTTTCGAGGTAGACATCGGAAACACGACACGCACAGCAAACACAGCGAACATGATAAAGATAGTAAATGTATCTGATCATCGCAGTTTACTGTCGCTTTCTTACTGGACGTAAGTGGGGGTTGGAGTTCGCTTTCCATGAAAAAACCCGAGGCTTGGTTCATGGTCTCAAATCTTTTCTTTATCCTCATGATTGCTGCGCTGCAGGCCTCTGTTTAACACAAGTTTGAAAACTGAAGAGTTTGGAGGGGTGAGTCTATGGAAACATACTTCAAGACCTGTTTTTGCGATCTTGTCAAACGGATGGCTGGGCTGGGAGAATTATTTTGATTGGTTTGATTATTTTGTGTTTGTGCATCAAACATATTCAGAACCGATTTCTAGAAATTACCATCAGTTACACCAGATATCGAGTACAATACTTGCATGCCTCTTTTGTGCTTGCAATTCTGGGGGCCCCTGACCCCTGTCTCGCTTCCCCTGACGCAGGTGGACGTGGCCCAAGGAACTGTGAAGACAAGACCTGAGGAGGGGAAGCAACAAGCATGCCCCGCAATATCATCTCAAAAATGATAAGGGTTTGAAAGCAGAGTTTTATGGGACGAAATGTTTGTGCAAGTTCGCGTTTTTGTTGGCTTTGAATTTCAGACCTTTGTTTCAAGAAAGATCGCAAAGGCTAGGCAACGTTGCGATCCATTGTGTTTTATTTACAGGAAACATGTTCATAGTTTGTGCGGTGGACATCAAGCTAGTGTTGTGGCAGCGTTGTGCCTTCGTGTTCTTTGTTTTCTCTGAAAAAAACATCACATTGTGAATCGAGACAGAGGTGTTTCAGTCATACGACACATTACAGTATATCATATAATGCAACAATTGTGTCTAGTTCAACTTCTTATCAAAACTGGTCAGTAGCTATAGGCTATGCTTCTTCCAGTTCTCCTAGTCAGTGTGAGCAATCTTCGTGCCGAGACTTGGCCAGGATGTCCAGCAACTCTTCTCGCGACTTGAATGGTTGACAATTGTTTCCTGGACGGGGTATCCTATTGTGGTGCTCCTTGGTGGATTTGAGGTTGCCGGGTTTCCCGCTGTTGGACAGATCATCATTTAGATCCATCATCAAGTTCGTGTGAGTTTCGAGTCTATCATTCTTTGGAACCATCGAGGTTTCTTGGTCGTGCGCATGCTGGGCTTATCTCAAAAGGTGTAGAAGATGCATTGCTTTGCATGCTGGATTGTATTGCTAAGCTTGGCATGGAAGGTGCTTCACGGACTGCATGGAGTGGGGGGGGGATTTCTTTGAGGATTAAAAAGGGTGCCTGTTTTTGCCATCCCAAGGATTCAATGCCGTGCATTCAATGCACTTTGAGAAACCACAATTTATAGAAAACTCCATACCATCAACTATCAACTGCGTCATGGCAGGTTTTTTGATTGCCAGCTGCTCAGCAGAAGGGGCTGAATGCCATGCGAAATGAGCTCCAAGGTATTTTACCCGTTTTCGGGTCTACTGCTGTACAGCGTGCTTTTGTGTGCAAATGCATGCAAGTGCATTTGGATTTGACACCCTGAAGGCTTGAACTGTCCAACTCAATTTTTTATACCTTCCACTGCCAGAAGTGTTTTGGTACTTCCACGAACCCGGGGTTGTCGAATCTGTAGGCACTTTTAGCTTGGTCGAATCAGGGGCGTTCCACGTGATGAGGACCCCTTTTTCGACTGTTGGATCAGTGGATCGAATCTTGTATCTTCAGTTTTTAGATTGTCCGTTTGGAGTCGGATTTCTCTGATTTGTTGATGGCTGGAAAGGCCCCGACAATGCTGACAATCTCAACATATGTCTACCTTGCCACGATGACTTGTTGAGGTCTCAAGGCGGTAGATTCTTCTGTCCCAACCCATTAGAGCAGAGACAAGCGTCTCTGTAGGCACTTGAAACGCAATCCTCTTGCTTCACTGCTAAGTTGTTTGAAGCATGACCGGTTTTTGCAGACACTTCATCTGTAGCGCAAGATCTGAAAAGAGATGCAAAAAGAATGAAATGCCGTCATTGTCGTGGCTTTTGCGTCAGCTGGCAGGTTGGCATTTTTGGAGTTCCCCCCGTTGTGGTTCCTCTTTGTTTAATGAAGTTGCTTAAGCGGGAAGGAGCAAGATCTCGAAGAAATAGTATGGCTGGAATCCAGTGGGGTGCCGGGGCAAACATCAACTCAACCGTCAAGTATCTTGCGATGGCTAGCAAGCATTTATTGTCTTTTCAGTTGTTGGTATATTGAATAAGTTCGTTTCGGTGGGTGAGAATTGGATGATTGGTGAGAGTCCATTATGCAACTCTGTTGCTTTTTACTAAAAAGCCCTGGTGCTTTAGGTTTTGGAGGGGATCATACTACTAGTCACTGCCCTTTTTACAGGTTTTATAAGTCAATATATGAACCAACCAGGATTTGGTGACATGGGCTAGAGTCAAGAGGTTTCGTCCAAGCTCATGGCACTAGTTTACTGAACATCCCCCATTTCTACCTCACTGGAGTGGCTAAAGCAGGTGCCTTTGCCACAAAGATGAGCTCTTCCCATCAGCGCTGAAGGGTGTGAGATTTCAATGGCCATCAAATTCTTTCGATGATCGAAAGATTCGTTTTTCACAAGGGTCAGGGTCAAGCATGGAGTGTGGAAAAAGTCGACATCGTGAGATATGGTAAAGAATATGTACAACACCCGTTGTGCTGCAGCATTTACGATTGCCCTGGCCTGTTGCTGGATGGTGAGACACCGCTCACACAAAGACACACCACCTGATGCTAAGCCATTGGGTGACGTCGGTCTGGATGTCGTTGTAATGTAACATGTCATCATGTCATGTAACCTTTTGGCAGAGAATGTCTTCGCAGGGAAAGCATGGAAAAGTGAAAGAAAACTCTGGCGGAACTTGGTGAAGCGCCTATTGAAGAGACTAAGCAGTCATGTAAATATGCAGTTTTGTGAGGTGTTAAATTGGATTGTTGTAGCGCTTCGCAACCTCCAATAGCCTCAAGTGAAGAGGTTTGGATTGTTCCGGGAATCCTGCTAGCATAGCCCAAGATTTCATGGTATGGTGAGTATGGAGGCAGATGAAACCATGCACCCACACATATACTATGATGCAATTCCGGCTTTTTCGATCGGTGGTCAGGCACCCGTAAAGAAACCAGTGACAGAGTCATATGCTCAGAAGTGAGATCGGTATGGTTGGAACCATGCATCACAAACCCTCATTGGTAGGCGTTTCACACGTGGCTGATGCATGTTGAAGGGCTTAGGGAATTGCCAAACTTATCGGATTCTTATCGCACAAGACCATAGTCTCGGTGTGGTTAGTTTGCTATCTTTATCTCCGGTAGGTTTGCTATCGTTGTCGTCACTGTCGTCGTCAAGGTTGTTGTGGTTGTGGTTGTCGTTGTGGTTGGGGTTGTCTCCGTGGTTGTTGTCTTTGTTATGCTCGTGGTTCTGCGGTTGTAGTTGTCGTTGTGGTCCTGCTTGTCCTCGTTGTCCGCAATGTCCTGATGATGAGAGCTTGTACACCAGGCATTTTACAGTAGAAAACTTTCCAAACAGTTTTTGCACAAGATAACAAGTATATTATACTTTTACGGCAAGCAGCTGCAATTTTTGGACCAGACACCTTTTGCACTAGATTCTAGATACATTTTGCATCTAAAAAAATTGCACCAGATACTGTACCTTTTACCGCAAAACAGTTTTGACACCGGGAACCTTTTCACCAAATAGTTTTACACCAGATACCCTTTTCACCAAGCATTTGTAACACCAAACAATTTTGTACCGCATACCAGTCAAACCAGAAACACAAAAGAAACCTTTGACACAAAACAGCTTTTATATACACATATATACACCAACTGTTCTTTTGCATGAACAGTTTTTACACTAAAAGCTCTTACACCAAACAATTTGTCACAAGGTTTTTTGACCAAACCATTTTTACACCAGGTACTTTTTACCCCAAAGAATTTACGAAACAGGGCCTCAACCCTCATACAATATGACTTGCTTGTTTCGTCATTGTCACCCCGAAAAACTCTCTGCCTAGATGGTGATGGTCTTAGGGGGTTCAGAAATATTTAATCAATCGTGTCTTGGTTTGTGTCGTGGCCCAGGGTTGGGTCAGAAGATAACGCAAAGGATGTTTCGATCATGACTTGGAGTGTTCGTAGCTTCCTTCTATCATGCTGAAGAGCGTGGCACCCTTCATTGTGTACTCGAATTGCACTTCTATTTGGTCACCAATTTTGAGATACGCTTCGATGGCTAGACGTCTTGTCTCTCTTGTCGCCAAGGGTGCCTTCTCCTGTAGCTCCTGCAGCGCCTGTAGCACCTGCAGCGCCTGTAGCGCCTGCAGCACCTGCACCGCCTGCAGCACCTGCAGCTCCGCTGGTGCCTATTCTCAGCGGAAGGGGAGTGCTTCGGACATCCTTGGTTGCCTTAGAAGAACAATTTTGCTTTCCTCCTGGTCGGCTGAGTTTTGCTTTTCCCCCTGGTCCTCCTCGTCCTGCAGAAACAGCTTTAAAATCTAGAAGCTAACTATATGCGCCGCCAATCTCAGACAATACAGACCGGTTGGGAATAGAAGTCTCTTTGACGGACTATCAGGATGTCTCAAAACTCGGGACTACATAAATTCCCCACAAAATTTCTTGACTTCAGTAAGAAAAAACCCATGCATTCCAGGTTACCCATTGATCGTGGATTTTACACTTCACGTATGGATGTGTAAAAAGCATAATATATATCTCAACGATGGGATGATCATCCACCTTTACCCTCTCAGAATCTCCAGGTTGAGCGGCCTACCTCACCTTCGGGATCGTTCCACATCTCAGCTCTGTGTTTGGCATTTGTCCAGATTTGTCCAATGCTTTTGAGCTCTAGTGATTCAAAATATTTCAAGGAGGTGGGATCATGAAATTTCTGAAAAGTGTTGGAACCGCTCTGAGGGGTTTAGCATCTCACCAAATCATGACACATTTTTTACAAATTTATATTCATACTGATCGTCCTACTAAGCAGCAATGGATGCATGTGGCAGTTGTCGCAGCTGAAATCACTGGTGCCGTTGAGGTCGCCGGTGGTGGTTGTGGTTGTTGTTATTAGGTCGTTTGTTGTTGTTGTTGTTGTTGTTGTTGTTGTTGCCGTTTCACTGTAGGGGCATAGTCATCAACAAAACCGGAAAAATCTTCCCAACAGCCCCCGTTGTTCCCAACTGGTTGTTGCTACCGGTGGGATTTAAGTTGCCTTGAGGTCGCGGCCTGCGGTCGGGTCTCTCTGGTGACAGTTTCATCTTTACAGCTTGTGTCACACATCATCTACTTCCAAGATTGGTGGCTCATTTACAATGCAACATCGATATCAATGTTTCGATTAATATCATATATCCAAATTTGGGAAGCCTGGCAGTTGCAACCACACCTATACAGAGTCATTTTATGATGGAAACAGGCTTGAATTGATTGAGGCCCGGGCACCCATTGCATCTACACCCTCGGTGCCAAGCAACAGCCCGAAGAACAGCATGGAGATGTGGAGTACCCAGGGGCCCAGGGAGATTCCTTGACATATCAAAAAACGACCAGCTTAGTCAGCTTAGGGTCTCAAGTTCTCAGTCGCAGTGTAAAGGGAAAAAAGGTTCAACACTGATAGGGTATGAATGAATGGGCTACATTTGGAATTGAATTGATAAGGTATGTTGCTTGGAATACATGTGGATAAGACCAGACATATCAAGTTCTTATCCGAAGTGTATAAAGCCTGAAATCCTCAAACACTCCAACCCTAAACCTCAAAATCATCAGTTTCAATTCCAAATCTGAGGGCTCGCGCAGCCAGCAGTGCACTATCTTTGCTTGAGGCTTCGTCAATTCAAGTCCTTGAAGAAGCACCCGGGCATTCTGACCAAGTGCCATGCGTGTGTGGTAGGATTAAACTAAACTAGTTACTTGGGGCTTGTACTTGTTACATTAATAGGATCTGAGTAATCTGTATTATAATCTGTTATTCATTCATTCATTCATTCATTCATTCATTCATTCATTCATTCATCCATTCATTCATTCACTCTCTATCCTTATGAATAAATCTCTCACATGATGACTATACTTGAGCAACAAGAGCAGCAACAGCAACCATAGCAACAGAGGCAACAATGACAAAATGCATTATCAGCTTCGAGGTACATTACACAAAAGGTGCCTCCAGCGTTGCTGCAGAGCCTCTTTAGCAGATCACCTATCGAGGTGGCTCCGCTATCTCCCATTGAGAGGGCATTTCAAAGGGTAGTTCGACAAAGACATTTTTGAGGAATGTCATTATCCTTACATCAAACATTCAACACATATTCTGTCTTCTGATGTTATGTTTTTCTTTGGGGAAACAATTTCAAGGCGGATGACTTGGCACTGGTTCTGGAGTCGCTGAGGACGTGAGGGACTGCTAGGTGTTGGAGACGCTAACAGGGGTGGACGGACGCTTGTTAGACAGCCAACCTAGAGATTGTTGCATTTTTTTTAGATTTCAATCCGGTAAACCAACAGGGCCATGGAAGATCATGTCTCAGGTACTCAATTATCTCGGATTTTTCTAAAATCATTTTGATCTTGGACTCATTTGTCGAATGTTTTATTCCTGACTGTAAAAATATTATACGTATATTTGTGCATTAAACTATACCAAACATAAACATATATATATATATATAAATATACACACATATAAACATACATACATAATAGATGTAAATGTATAACATACATACATATATAGATCCACTTTTTTTCGTGTTTTTCGTCAACCCGTTGCATGAGATTTGTGGGTTTGGTGTGGCCCTGTTCGACCATCGCAGCTTTCTGCGGCTTCAACCCGGGGAGGGGGTTGAACTTCGCTGGACTTGGGGGCGATCTGAGATCCCAACTCCCCATGCGCAGCAGCTTGGCGTTGTAGGGGTCCAGCCAGGGTTTTCCCCGGGTGAAGCCAGCAGTTATTGGGAGATTTGAGAGACAACCTCATTTTGAGCCACAGCCAAGGTGGGTGGGGGATTGAAGGTTGATAATCTTGGAGAAATTTTCGTGTATGCTAGTTGATATCGTATAGATATCCCATGAATTGCAATGGTCTTCATGGTTTTTGAAATATCGGAGGTAAGGAATTTTCCAAACTATGGTCCCTGGGTCACCCCAGGGTACCTTGTTTGGTTGAAAACTCCACCACGAATTGAAGGTGATACATTCAAATGGAAAAGAAATGGGTTTCTAAATGCTAAAGATTTGTGCCAAAGAGTTTCTAAAGTTTCCTAGCAAACATTTGGAGCTAAACACATTTCCTACCAAGCTTTCTGTAGCTCCAAATTTTTGCCTCCAAACAGAAAGTGTTGTAAGTCATGGGTGTTTGAAGAGGCCCAGGTCATACCAATCCTTTTATTTCTTTGCTTTTTGACAGGTCTTCTTTGCAGTTTGTGTATGAAACTTCCAAGTAAGGCAGATGAAGTACTTCCATTTGGTTTATTTATGTATCAGCATCACCTGAGGTGCCTCCGCACCATGCCGTGAACTCAGCTGCCTTGAACCATCAGCACCGGTGACGCCACAACAGGTCATGTCAATTTCTTTGTTGGTTGGAAGCGAAGATGATGTTTTGGTTGACACGAAATGTACAACAAAAAGAAGTAACCATCCATTTTTTGGAAAGGGATACAGAATACATCAGTACATCAGTAACTACAAATTTTTGTCATTTGGGATGGAAGATGACATTTTTTGGATTGCTACTGGGTGAATTCTGACCTGACCGACCGGGTGATGGAAGAGTTCATATTGGGTGATATCTTCTGATTTCAGGAAAATCCAGGAAGGTTACTAGATTCTTACGATTCAGCCAAGGTCCTTTGCTGCGAGCTTGACGAAGATAGTGGCGGAGAAAAGGCATGAAAAGGGTTGGGTGGGAGTGGAATGAAAGAATTCATCCTCCCAAATCGGAGTTACAGGCGTAATGACCCTGTTTTTGAGATCATTTCAAATTTTTAAAATGAGAAGGGATCAATCCAGGGTTTTTCACAAAGAGGACTCCATCTATCTATATTGATGCTGCTTGGAACTCTGACGCACGACGCCAGAAACACCTCCTCAGGGAAGAACAAAAAGCCAGAGAGAAATTGGCAGCCAAGTGGAAGGTGTGGGAGTTGTTGATTGCTTCCATATTTTGCTGCGAAAATTTGGGAGTATTTCTCCAAAAACATCCCAATGATTTTTGATGATTTGTGGGTTTAAAGTTTAAAGCTCTTTCATTTTGAAAGGAAGGGTGGGGTTTATGTATCCCACCTTGGTGAAGGGCGCAGGGATTTCAGGATATGTCGGATGTCATTTCGGGTTTCGTTTGACTCCAAGGCACACGAAGAGAAGCTGTTGGAGTCGCTGATTGACACCTTCAAAAAGAAATGCATGCGAGAGGTGAGTGGATCTGTTGAGTCTGTTGGGGACGGGAGATTTTTTGCTAGAAGGAATCCTCCTTGCCATTTGGAGGAAATCATCATGGATACATTTGAGAGCTGGAAAGTGTAACTATATATCTAGGTGTTGGTTTGAAACATTTTTTTTTAAAATCATCCCTACTTGGGGAAGATTTCCCAACTTTGACTAATATTTAGCAACTGGGTTACCACCAACTAGATGCTTTCTAAATATGATGTATCAGGTATGTCGCAAGTATTGAATAGAGGCAAATGTGAGATGAATTTATGCAACGTAAGTGAAACCTGTGTATTCTGCAAAGAATAGATGTGTGAAAGATCTCCAAACAAGCGTATATATATAATATATATATATATATCATACATATATTTATATATATGTATGTTATATGTATATAGATAATTACACATCCACTCAACGTTTCCTAAAATTCGCCTCTCGGATTCGAGGCAGAACTGGAACGCTGCGAAGCGTCCATTAGTTTCGCAACGCTGGTCCGGAAGCCTGGGAGAAAAAGCTTCAAACTCCGGCGGTTGGTCTTGGGAGTTTGATCTCAGAAATCTCTGAAGGACTGAGATGGGTTGGAATTGGATGGTTTAGTGGCGATGATGAATTCTATCTTCACGTTTGTTTTTGGCTGGCAAGTGCCAGTATTCATTCACCTGCAAAAAAAGATGACTGGTTGGCTAGATTGCTGGCTTGCTGGCTTTGCCATTGTCCCTTCATTGATGCGCCATGCTGGTTGGTGAGGGTTTTTGCAGTTATCCAGGATGAGTCAAATGACAAGGTTCATCCCAAGACGACCATTTTTTTTTTCAGAGGCCTTTGAAAGAGGGCTCCAGTTTCGCCATGGGTTTTTGCTGGGAATTTCCAGAATGAGAATCCAATGGTAGTTTATCCTGTGAAACCTGGCCAACAGGTCAGAGAGATCCAAGACTTCCCGACTCATGTTGCTGAACTGCAATTCATTTCTGGGTGGTGGTTTCAAACATTTTTTATTTTCATCCCTATTTGGGGAAGATTCCCATTTTGACTAATATTTTTCAAATGGGTTGAAACCACCCACTAGATTTCATCTCCACTTTTTCTTCCACCAGCCGGCTTGGCGGGTGGAAAATGTTGTTTTTTGGTTTGTTTTTTTTTGTTTGGAATACTGTAAAGTTTTGGAGGAATTTGGCATTGATATGTGTATATACATATACATGTAATTATATATACATGTGTGATTTCAGTGTCGTCATGCCACTTGACCGCAGCGGGACTTCATCTCAAGGCAAGCATAAGGAAAAGGACCGCATTGGGAGCCCCTGGTGGGGCAAAGCATCCAATTCACATTGGTAGCGGAGCCTTGCCAGGGCTCCGGGTGGGCTAGGTTGCTCGCCATGAATGATGGTGCTGACAAGTCGATGAAACGCTTCTCTGGTGAAGGGGATGACCCTGGGAAAAACCTGAAGCGGTGGGAGCAGTGGTGTCAAGCAAAAATGACCACCCTCAAGGACCTCCAGAAGCATCAAAGGGGTCCTTGGATCTACACTCTGCTTGATGGGGCTGCATGGGATGCAGTCGAACATGTTCCACTATCCGAGATAGCAGTGGATGGTGGCGATGGCAAGCTGTGGAAACTGCTGAAGGAACGTTTCCCAGAACGGGAAGCGCATGATCTTATGGGCGAGGCCCTGGGCGATGTCTTCGCTTTAGCTGCCAAAGATCAGGAGTCTGGCAAAGAATGGACGGCCAGAGTCCGTGAAACCTGTGGGCAGTGCAGCCGTCGTGCTGCAGTGGAGTTCCCCTCCGAGGTGCGGTGGATCGCTTTGAATTGTGCTGGGCTCTCGGAAGAGCAGAAGGCGATCATCAAGGCGAAGACTCAAGGAGCTTTGGATTTCGAGACAGTGGCTTCAGCTTTTCGCTCGTGCTTTCCAGCCTTTAAGGCGTCTGGACCCAAGTCCAAGAAAGCAGTGGGTGTCCTCAACATCGAGCCCGACGAGGTGGATCAGGAGGACTTTGCTGATGTGGAGGCCTTTTTGGCTGATCATGATCAGGCATCTTCATCGATGGACCAGATCGAGCCCCTCTCGGAGTCTGAAGCAGCAGAAGCCCTAGCAGTTTCTTGGAAAGAACGTCGACAGGAGATTTCACGACATCAACAGAGTCGCAAGTTTGGGTCTGCCAATCAATCACGACGCTCCTTTCGCATAGAAGTGGAAGAACTGAAAAAGAGGACCCGATGCAGGAAGTGTGGTCGCATCGGCCATTGGGCCAAAGAATGTCGATCGTCTGGCCCAGCAAAAGGTTCTTCTGGATATGGCGGCAGTGACAAACCTCAGAAACAAAGTGATCCGGAACCAGTCAACGTGGGCATCGTTGAGCAGGAGGAGTACTTTGTCGGGTCCATTGACACCGTTCCTGCCTATGACAAGGTCATATCCGATGAGCAGGTGTCTGAGTATGTCCAGGTTCCGAACTATGACTCCCCCGAGTTTCCTCCTATCTTCGAAGTGATGGCTGCCGGTTTGGTCTCTTCTCCCGGCTTTGGTGTGGTAGATAGTGGCTGTGGAAGGACTTTGATTGGAGAGTCTACTTTGCAGGCTCTTGAGCATGTTCTTGCACAGAAGACCTCAAGATCACTGGAACGCTATGAGTCGCTCAACCAATTCCGTTTTGGCAATGGAGAGGTTGAGAAGGCCACACAAGCGGTGAAGATACCAGTTTGCATCGGTGGCAAATTCGGCAGCATTGATGCTGCGGTGATCAAAGGTCAGGCCCCTCTCCTTTTGGGTCGGCCGACGTTGAAGCGCCTGAACGTGAAGCTGGACTTTGGTGCTTCAACATTGCAGTTTCTGAAGTCTGGAGTCTGCGTGCCGATGTCGACCAACAGTGCAGGACAGGTGTTGATCGATGTGACTTCTTTTCCAGACTCTGAGATGCCTAAGCCGATCGTCGTGGAGCATCAGCACCCAGTTCACGAGGCTCGACCAGTGAGCCCCAAGCCAGGTGATAGGGTTTGTAACAATGAGTCCAATAATTGCAATCATAATCAGAATCGTAAGAAAGTTACCCTCAAGAATAAAGAATGTCGTTGTTTGTTGGCACAATGCAAACAGTATGATAACTCCGTGCAATCCAACTATTTAGTTGCTGAGCTGTTCTCTCCCCCAAGGTTCACTACTGAGGCTGAGCATAGGGGTACCAAGGGTTTAGCGTTTGATTTGTCAACTGGATATAACCTTCTTGATCCCTCCACTCAAAAGCATGTGGATGCTGTGTTGGATGAAGCTAGGCCTAGCTTGTTGATAGTCTGCCCTACATGCACATATTCCGGTGGCTGGGATAATTTGAATCGTCTTCACAGGTCACCCATTGAGCAAGCTCGTTTGGTTCGTGAGTCGCGACTGAAAGTCAAGTTTTGTGTAGAGCAGATTCATAAACAACTGCATCGTGGCGGTGACTTCATGTTTGAGCACCCTTGGGGCTCTAGAGTGTGGCATTCAAAAGAACTAGGTAGTTTACATCGTAAGTTTGGTGTGTTTCGCATAGATCAATGTGCCTATGGTCTGAAATGCCCTGATACTGGTTTGCCCATTCAAAAAGCCACAGGTCTGATGGTGTCTAGACCTGAAGTTGCCAATCACATGCATCGTTGTCCCGGCTGTTCCCAGCATCGTGTCGTAGCCGGTCAACTGAAGTCTGGTAAGTCAGTGAGTAGCTTTGTTGCCAAGTATCCTCCCAAGTTTGTAAAAGCCATAATCAACGCCTCCCAGAAAGAGGACATGCCTCTTGACAGTGAATGCTTCGAGTTGGAGACAGTGCCTCTCACTGACTTAGGAGTTGAGTGTCTAGCAGGTGAAGCCGTTGTCTCAGAGGATTCTTCTGATCCCAATCGTGAGATTCAGGAAGAAACTCAACATGTCAAGATTGATCCCAAGATTAGTCAAGCTATCCATAAGTTGCATTGTAATCTGGGACATCCATCTTCCACTGATCTTTTGAGAATCCTTAAGCATGCTAGAGCTTCATCCGAAGCCATCGCCGCAGCCAAAGTACATCAATGTACTGTGTGCATGAATCAGAAAGCTCCAGCGAGTGCCCTTCCTGCCAAGCCTCCTAAACTGCAGGAGTTTAACTCTACGGTTGGGTTTGACGTCAAGTATCTAGCTGGGTGGAAGCCAAACCAGCGTGTTCCATGTGTTAGCATTGTTGATCATGCAACTTCCCTTCATGTGATGGCACCCATTTTTCATAGAGAAACCGCTGAAATTCTGAAGGGTGTTCTTAGGGATTCGTGGATCATGTGGGCTGGAACCCCAAATTGTCTTGTCTCAGACCCTGCGAAACCCAACATTAGTGACGCTTTGGCCGATTACTGCGAAGGGTTGGGCATAACATTGATTCACACAGCCGCTGAGGCCCGCTGGCAAAATGGTAAAGTAGAAAGACATGGTCAATGGTTTGAACAGATTCATAACCGAGTATGTGATCAGGTAAAACCCGAAACACCCGAAGAATTTGTGGATTGTGTTCAACAAGCCCAGATTGCTAAGAACTCACTGATTTCAACATCTGGAGCCAGTCCATATCAATTGGTGTTCGGTAGGAATCCACGTGTACCCCAAGATCTTTTGCAAGAAGACCCTGGTGTTGTAGCCTCGGAAGTCACTAGTCTGCCAGAGCCCAGCAAGTTAGACAGGCTGCAAGGCTGGCGGTACTAGAGTGTCAAGATGACAAAGCACTCCGAGCAGCACTTCGTGCCAGACCCCGTCCATCTAGAGAATTCACATCGGGTGATTGGGTGTTTTACTGGAGATCTCAAAAATGGGAAAAAGGTGAACTCATCAAAGGAGGTCGATGGCATGGAGCAGCTATGGTGCTAGGTCGTTTGGGACGCAACATTGTTGTTGCTCATCGCAGGTCTGTGCTCCGGTGTGCTCCGGAACAACTTCGTATGGCCTCTTCTGAAGAAAAGACCGTTGCTGAATTCACTCAAAATGAACTGATTGGAGTGAAGAATTTGTTGGAGCGTGGACAGTTCCCGAAGGGTCAATTCATCGACCTCATTCCTGAGGGTCTTCCTCCCTTACCAGAAGGAACTGTTCCGACACCAGTTGTTTCTGATGTAGCACCCGGGCCGATGACTGTGGCTGAACTAGCAGCCTCTAATCAACCTCCAGCGGAAGCCAATCCAAATCGTGAAGATACACCTGAACCAGGTGATGCCGTGATGCCTCCAGCTGATGCGAGTGAAACCCCTCAAGAATCAAGTCGTTATGGACCAGTCAGACAAAAGATTGTCCGCAAGTCTAGACCTGAAGCGTTGTATAGACTTCCAGAATCGCAAATGGAGGATTTCGCTGAAATAATGCAAGAAGTTATGCCTCAAATCTTAGCTGAGCAGAGTGATGCCCCCATGGAAGAATCTAGGGGACATAAACGATCAGCTAGTGTAGACCTCCCCGAAGAAAGAGCTTCTACTGTTCCCCGTACTGAGGAAGATGAGGCTTTGTTTGTTGTGTCATCCGGTGAACCCATTGAAGTACTTCTAGCCTCGTTTATGCAAAAGCGTCTTCAAAAGGAACTTTCACCTTCCGGTAATGAACCCCAAAGGCAGGCTCAGATTGATCAATCTAAGACCACTGAATGGGAGACCTTGTTCAATAAAGGTGCTGTTAGGGTGATTTCCGGTCGTAGTGCAAATGCCATCAAGGAGAAACACGCCGATCGTTTCATTGGAAGTCGTTTTGTCATCACTGAAAAGAATGATGAAGAAGGGTATCGCATCAAGAGCAGGTGGTGCTTGCAGGGTCATAGTGACCCAGACTTTCGTGCCAAGCTCGCTGCCGGAGCCTTCAACAGTCCCACCATGAGTCAACTTGCAAGATCCATAGTTTTGCAAACTATTGTTTCTAATCAATGGACATTGTGTCTTGGTGACATCAAAGGTGCCTTTTTGGAATCAGGTCCCATTTCCAACAAATACCGTCCCCTCTATGCCAAACAACCTGAGGGTGGAATTCCTGGACTTGACCCAAATGATGTAATCGAGGTGTTAGGAAACGTTTATGGTTCCAATGATGCTCCCTTTAATTGGTGGCAAACGTTTGATGAAGCCGCAATTGAAATAGGATGGCAACGTAGTCAATTCGACAACTGTTTGTACTTTCTGAGAGATAGCAAAGGCAATCTAGTTGGTGTTCTCGGTTCTCATGTTGATGATACCATCACAGGTGGTGCAGGACCCGTGTATGATGAGGCCATTGTCAAATTGAAGAAACGGTTCCCATATCGTAAATGGAGAATTGGGTCCGGAGAGTTTTGTGGTGTGCAATATCATCAGGATCCACGCAATCATGAGATTACTTTCCACCAAAAAGAGTACGCCATGCAACTTCGTCCCATTGCACTTTCTCGAGAACGTTTGAGGGACAAAGAAGCTCCAGCTACTGATCGTGAAATAGCAGCGCTGCGTGCAATCAATGGTGCTGCCAACTGGTTGGCAGGTCAGAGTCGTCCTGATCTTTGTACTCAGACATCCTTTAGTCAACAGTGTTTTCCGTCACCAAAGGTGAAAGATCTCATCTTTGCCAATCAACTGGTGCACCGAGCCCGGCAGTACAGTGATGTAGAGATCACCGTGAAATACATACCATGGAGTCAAATAGGTATCTGTTTTCACTCTGACGCGGGTTTTGCTAATGCTAAAGGTCATGCAACCCAGGCTGGATATATCCTAGGATTTGTTGATCATAAGCTGAATGATAATGCCCCAGCAGCCTGGTCACCCTTTTGCTGGAAGTCATATCGTTTACCTCGCGTGGTCTCTTCAACACTGGGTGCAGAGTCACAGAGTTTCTCCACAGCTTGTGCTATCGCTGAGTGGGTAGCTCTAATGCTGACCGAAGCCAAGACAGGGGCTTTCGATCTTAGGAGTTCAAATCAGATTCCACAGCAAGCTTTGATCTCGAAGCCTTCCCTTCATGGAGTTCCCAGAGACAAGCTTCCCTCCATCAACACAGCAGGAGTAACCGACTGTAAGTCGTTGTATGACCATCTGAGTTCCATGTCTTCTGTTTGTAAGTCCGATGATAAACGGGTTGCCATAGATTTAGCCATCATAAAGCAATGCATGTCTAGGACAGGTATGACCATCCGGTGGTGTCCCACTGAGCTGATGCTGGCTGATGGATTAACCAAGGATCAAGCCGATCCATCTGACTTACTTCGTGCTGCCCTCCGAATCGGAGAATACCAACTGAACAGTGAAGCGACAGTGCTTCAACTGAAGAAAAAGCAGCGAGAAGAGCGTCTTCAGAGAAGAGTCAATCAAGAACATCTAGAACATGAATATCGCTTAAAGAAGCTAGCTGCTGATGAGAGTTAGTTCCGTAGTTCCAGCATGTGTGTCACCGTTGTCGTAGGACATCGTCTTTTGTGTTTTGTTCAATAGGAACCTGTTAGAGAAACGTGAACGTGGCAAAAGCCGGCCATTTTATCATTGCTTTAGTGACTGTCAAAGGAAACCAACATTCGTTTTGAATGACAGTGTTTGCGATTAGTCTCTGCAAGGGGAGTGTCCTGCACTCATGGGATAAGCAGTGTGAGCATGTTTCAAGTAACTCCTTGACATAATTTGTTTGACTTTCACACCACTGAGGAGTGCTGTGATCCTTTGAATGCATGTGTTTTTCGTTTAGCCGCATCTGAACCTTCTCACAGCTTAGTCGTGAAAAGTAGCCAAAAGTAGCCATGTCCAATCGTAAGGCTGCCAAGACTGACGAGGACCAGCTGTCCAATGGGGTGGCTGTGATCCAGTCGTTGCTTCAATCTGGTAAGCTTCAAGAAGCTTTGCGTGAGGTGGCAAAGACACAAGGCTCTGCATCTGGTTCTGAACCATCGTCGATGACTGACGCATGCAAGCGTCGTCTTGATCCGGATGAAGCTTCTGAGGCTGGTAGCTTTGAGCACATCGATTTGGACTTTGTTCAGGAGTTCACCAACAGGTTTGGCATTGATCCAATGTTGGCGGCCATTCATGATCCTCCGAGGACTTTTCCTCGGCAAGCTCCAGTGATGCCGTCCTCTACTGGTGCAGGATATGCCCCAGGACCTTTGAACGATGGAGAGTTGCCAGTGGGGATCCCTTCCATTGGCCAGTGGGGCAAGAACTTGTGTGAATTGCCCAAGGTGGTGAAAGAATTCAAGGGCCCCCATGCCTATGAGGATCTGGTGGAGATGGCCAAGACGCAGACTCCAGTCCGCAACTATCTGCATTGGTCTTTGACTTACAATGGTTCCTCAACTCGAACCAAAGATTTGGCCAACTATCTTCGTGCTGTGGGATTTGTGGATGCCAATCCAACCTACTACCCTGGGTCGAGTGAGGTCCGTCGTTTCAAGTGAAACTTTCATGATTTTCGACACTGATGTCGGTGACATCCATTTCCTTCCAGCGGGAGCGCTGTCTGTTCTGTGAATAGTAACGTGATGTTTTAGTCTATGAACCTGGGATCAAAGATCTCAGTGTCCTTTTCTCGTTTGAAGTTTTTGTTTCTTGTAGAATTTAGAAGGAGTGTGATTTCAGTGTCGTCATGCCACTTGACCGCAGCGGGACTTCATCTCAAGGCAAGCATAAGGAAAAGGACCGGTGGGGCAAAGCATCCAATTCACACATGTATATATATATATACACACCTGCAAATTTACATTGGTTTCATTTGTAATTAAATGTAATTTTTGCTATACAATTCATTTCCAACTTACTTTCAGTTTGTATACATTTTGCATATGTCTGTACTTGTGGATATTTGTTTACAAGTTACAAAAAGTTTATAGACTATGTACCCATGTTTGTGCTTTGTACAACATCTCTCTCTCTCTCTCTTCTTTTTCTTTCCAGACTTATCTATCTATCTATCTATCTATCTATCTATGTATGCATATACTTTATCAAGACATCGGTGCAGAGGATGCATCTTAGAGTTTTTGACTACCAGTACACTCCCAGAATCCCAACCATGGGCTGTACTCAATCTTCAGGAACCCAAGTTTCAAGGAGAACTATTTCCAATATACATGATTCATTATGATGTCCCAAAAAAGTAGTGCATGGACACATTGGCTCCTGACATTTTCAGACACCTGATTTTCCCACTGTTTGGTGTATGTGAACTATGAAAACATGTTTTTGCTGCATGGATTCTGTATTCCCTGCTACCAGTGGCACTGCTTTGGCCTTGCTTTTAGTTCTACAGCAGACCTCTTCATGTTTGTCCCCGTTTCATGAAACAATGCCGCCACTACCGTGTCAAAGAAGAAGAACAACGAGAACGATCCCTCAGCCCATCACTCCCGTCAGGGGATAGTTTTTCATGTACCTCGAATCCCACCCGTACCCCTAATGGGAAATCCCTATGGGAAAGCCCTAATTTTCGTGATTCGTGGGTATTTATGGCTTATTTGTGATGCTGAAGGTGATTGTTGACTCGCAGCATCTCGTTGAGAACTGGGGCGATGGAGCTGCATCGTGGTGGTACTACGTGCCTCGATGAGAAGGGTGATGTGAAACTTTCCTCTAAACTTTTGGACATGTCTATCTAAAAAATGTTGACTGATAGAGAAATTGCATCCAAGATATAAAGCAAAGGGTGTTGTCTTTGGTTCTCTTTTTGGGATGAACTTGAGATAATTCGAGTGTCTCTTGAATCAATGACAGGAATGTGTTCATATTTGAGGCTCCCCTTTTTTTTGCTATTGTAGACCCATCGGCTCCACCTACACAACCTTCGGCCATGAGGCACACAGAGGAGTGACTCAGGAGTTTGTCAGTGGCACACCTGTCTCCTTTGCCGAGCTTTTGGAATCGTCCCTGGAAGCACGGAGATTTTGTCAAGTGGCACATGGCGGTGATACTGTTGATGGACAAAATCCTGCACCAGTTGATAGGTAGTTTATCCCATTATTTACAAGGTTTTATACATACCAGGCGGTGCAGGATTTCGTCCATCAACAGTATCAAAATCTTTTCCACTAGTTTGAGCTTACGAAAGATGTTGTTCTTTTGACTTCCAAGCAGCAATCTTTTGGCAATAAAACGGTAGGATCTCGACAGGTGCTGCGCGGTTCAAGTCAAAGTAGAACTCTGAAGGGAAAATCCATGAAGGCAGAGATACCTTTCTAGCACAAATTTGGGCTCATCCATCAGTCTACTACAAAAAACCCACCAGATTTTGATCCTGAAAGTTGGCATCAACTTGCATCCAAGGATGATGCCAAAGTTCCTGGAATCCGCGCAGGTGCTTCAGCACCACCTGCTTCGCCTTGACTAATTCCCAAGTTTGTTGCCCCCGTTTTTTGGTGCGTGGTGGTCACCCACCAGGAACTTGGCTTTCAAAGCTGCAAAAGAGAACCGGGCACTTGGAAGGCGGGTCTTGAAGTTTAGTCAAATCCATCAAACATTAGAATTCAACAAGAGAAACATATTCATCAAATACTAATGCTGCATTACTAATGCATCTGCCAAGTTGTTTTACCTTTCAGGTACTTTATGTAAAGGGAATCAGCTGTCACACCAGTCAATGCTGTGCCCTGGGGTTCAAGGTGGTTGCTTCTTGGAAACCGCCTGATGGAAAGTGAGCCGTAGCAAGTTTGAGTAATACATGTCCTAATGATCAGCAATTTTGGGCAGCAAAAATTCAAGCTATGTGGCCCCAAGTCAAACCAAAGAATTCCAGTTTTGTCACTTCACTTTTTTTTTTTAAAGACCTGAATGTTCTCAGTGATTTTGAAGACAAAGTGGCAATCCGTTGACATAGAGAACTCGCTGGGGAATATGTGCCTTTGGTGCACATGTTTTGCGATAGCGATTTTGTGGATATTAATGCCGTTGGCGAAGATCAAAAAACCCTCTCCGGAAGAAAATGCCTCGTGCTGCTTGGCAAGAGCCGTGCACAAATCCCGAGAAACAAAAAACCACAGGGACCTATGATTTCTCAATGAATGATGTATTTTCCCATTCCCCATCTACTGGAAGACGTTTACCTTTGCTGTGGTCCTGCACAACGAGTCTTCAAGTTGAAGCTTCCGAATTACTGCCCAAAAAGCAGGACTGCGGCCAATGATGAGGCTGAGCCCCTGACGGGTGATCGCATTGGAGATTACCTGAAACAGCTTCTCAGGATGGGGAGGGTGGGTTGGGAATTGAAAACCTGGAGCTGAGTTCTTTTTTGGATAGGATTTGGATCTGCAAATTGTGCAACTTGTTGCTGAGGCTGCACCAGAAATTATTGATCATTGAACTCTAGAAATGATGACACTCTCAACTCAAGTGGGTTTGTTTTTTGCGTGGCGTAGCCTTAAAAGAGTAGCGATCTGGCATTGATGGTCTTGCTATGAACACCGACAACGTGAGATGATTCTAATGTACAATCCCTTAGGATATATATATATACATACTAATTCATTCTATTCTCTATAAGCAATTGATACCATGTAGACTTATTGTTACCCGTGCTCTCCACTTGATGGACAGCATCCGGCGTTTTCAAGTTAGTGTCCTGTGCCGAATCAGTGGAATGGTCCATGAAAAGGTATGCGTTGGGTGTTTCGGAGGTTCCCAAACGTGAATCTCCACTTTTCACGATTGCATCATTGCGATATCTACCAACCAACTTCAATGTACACAGAAGTAGTTCTCCAAAAGACTTCGAAGAAGGTTTCTGGAGTATACCAAAAGAGTAGATGGAATTAAAATGAATTAAATGTATATACTGTATATACATATATATATATATATTTACATACATACTCAGGGTTCGAAGAACATTCGTTTTTTCCTGCTAAATTGATGAGCTCTGGGTGCCCGAGCTTGGCTGTACCAGGACTCACACAGCAGACACACAATTTTCAATGCTGAGTACTTCAGAGAAAGAGGTGCTGTTGGGCAACACATGGGAGCTTTGAGTTGGTTGAAAAGGATTCAATTTCTACTTCTACGTATTATGTTATATGTGGGCTTCTGAATTCTTCTTCTGCTTGTTGTTGTTGTTGTTGTTGTTGTTGTTGTTGTTGTTGTTGTTGTTGTTGCCAGAAGATTTGGACTTATGACTTGCTGTAGATTGGTGACCAAATCTATCAACATTTATCAGTATGCCGATTTTTTGTGGTCCTCCAGTGATGGATACAGAGGGTTTCAAGCCCTCATTCAAAGGTGGCCAGTCTCCCAAGAACTAGGAACATATGACTTTCCCAAAAAAGAACACGGACTTCAGAAAGTAACCAGACTTCAAACTACTACTTACTATTTGGGCATGTCTCAAAGCTATGTTAGGCCCAACCTAATATTTTCCACAAAATCTGTTTGAACCTGGGTACCTCTCGGTGTGGTATTCCCGACTTCCCTTGGCAGATGGCTAAAAACCTTGCCTCCCTTGCGTCAGAGCCACAGGGGCGGAGCGGGAAAGGGCTATGGAACAATGAACAACACCTGGGTTTTTAGGGTTTTGACTCGTTTTGAATCATGGGAACTTGATGGATTTTGGATGGATTTTGGGCTCTCAGCGAAGAATTCCTCAAACAGTCGCACAAGAGAAGGATCCGATTTGGGCACCAAGATTGAGATCCAGTCCTCATGGAAAATTTCGGAAAATACGTACAAACAAAAGCCCATAGAATCTGCGAAACCTCATTCTCTTGCCAACTTGCATAGAACTTTGATCTTCCGCAGTTTGTCGTGAGTTGATTTTAGTTGATTGCAGTATTTTATTAGAATCTTTTGCATAAAGGCACAGCAGTTGTCCTAGACTTGTAAGCTGCTGCAAGAGATTGTGATTTTTCACGTGAAGAGAACTCCCCTGACCTGAGCTCCATGGTTCTTCGAACCTACTTCTGGTCCCGGCCTCATGTAGCAGAAGGCGGCCAGGTCCGTTTCTCTGTTGCCTTGACCAATGAGACGCTGGGCAAAGCTTTGGAGTGTATGAAATCCAAAGGTCTGAGGAGACATATGACCCTTCCAAATTCAAGGTGTTTTCAATTTCTCAAACACCCCATACCGCACACCACCTGTGAAACTACAACTAAAAGATTATCCAAATCCACAAAAAACGATACCGATAGCTCTTTTTGGATGACTTGCGATGATTTTTTGGGTGTTTGGACGTTTAGAGTGCCATCCTTTGGACATCGGGGGTGCCCAGGATGTCCATGCCATTGCCTATGGATTTTGATTTGGAAATTGTGCTGCTGGCGGGTGGTAGAGATTTGAAGCTGGAGCTAGAAGACTTGAAAATCATCAAGCATGAAGCCTTTGGTGGTGTCTGGGCAGTACTTCAAAACCAAACGATATTTTGATATAAAATGATATACATTTATGTTTCTCTTGATCTTTTTGAAGATTTTGTGTTGGTTCCATGAAGTCTCCAAGAAATTTACACCCAGTTTTTTTTGGGGTCGAGTTTTGGGGTCGTTTTAGGTCACTCCTGTCACCTGAAAAAACCCAGGAGTGGAAGCTGAAGTGTTTGGTCGGCTTCCGAAAGAAGGTCTAAATTTCAGAGGCCGAAAAGTTGACATTTTCGAGCTGACAGAAGGGATTTGTGGATAGATATGGGTGTGGAAATCCAAAAATAGGGGTGGTAAATCCCCCAAAATGGATGGTGAAAATAATGGAAATTTCCCTATTTTTTAATGGATGATTTAGGGGGAAAACCCCATTTTCGGAAACAGCCATATTTTTTTAGTAGAAGACTGTTCGAACTGGTTTTTTGGAAGTTTGAACATTTTCATGTCAAAACAGGAGTCAGTGAGGATGTTTACGTCATGGTTATGTTGCCTTGGAACTAGTGGAATGAAAGACCGACTTTGCAGGAGTTCCTGACTAAATGGTGCTCATAGCATCTTCAGGTAGCTGTGCTGTAAACAATGTGTATCATGAATGCGTAACGAAATCCGTGTGTTGCTAAAGAATGATCTGGGCCGAATTCTCTTGGCATCAAAATGGCCACATCCCTAAAAGCCCCAAAATGTCCATATTTCAGGTTGGTTCAGTCTTTGACCAAGTTCATGATAGACAAATGGCTTCCTAGTAACTTCATTACAGCAGCGCCCGTTGCAGAAAATCTCCAGCTGCTGGTCACTTCTGCGCAAAGATATGGTATCCGCAGCAGTAAGCGGCGGAGAGGGGCCATGCCTGGTGCGATGGCGTGCCCCAGTTTTCTCAAGAGTTTATTTTCACTAGGATGAAGAAACGGAAAAGAACTTAGCCGCACATAGAGAGGGTTGTAGGGTTACAACCCTTCATATGGGAAATGGTTGGGTAACCCTGTAACCCTGTCTATGTGCACCTAAGAGAATCGACATCATGGCCATCATGGCGATGATAGGTAGGACTAAAGAGATTGTGCATGGTTGTGTATGTCAGCTTTGTTGAACACTTTGATATCCAAAATCAGCTCTGGCCTATACATCCCTGCGTCCATCTCAGAAGGCTCAAAGTCTTTAGATCTTTAAATATCATTGACATCTTCTAGATTGATGATATATTTCATTGTATCCCCACATCATTTCCCCACCTTTCACTCCTTTTTTTGTCGGAGTTCTCGGCTGGCAAACACCTCGTTCAAAAATTTCGGCCCGCAGGTACTTGGATGATGTGGAGCGATTGGGTGGAGACCTTTGCCACTTGAGTGCGGGCAGTTCTTTGTGTTGCTTATCGTCCTTGCTGGAAAAATCAACGGTCCAGGACCAGGTTTAAATAAAACCCCGTTGATTTTTTAGGGAGCTTAAAAAAATGATTTTGAGTGGAGAAGTATTAGTATAGTTGTTAGGTACAGATGATTATAGATCATTATTCCCCAGAAAGTTCATTACACAAGTGTATTTGTTGTATTTTGTCTTCTCAATCATTCCAGTCTGGGGCCAATTGAGGAAAAAAAACATGCATGGGCCAGGCGTTGCCAGGCCTTTTTGGTGGTGAATGTAAGCAGACTTAGTGAAGCCAGTTGACATCATGTCAATTTCCCATGTCATCAAAGAAAACTTGCATCCCAATGCAAAACAAACCGCTGACTTTTCAGAGAACTGTGATGAAGCCGTAAGTCATACTGGTAATCACTACCATTGTCCAGCTATGCCAACTTAAGATTAGGATTCCCATTTGCGGTGACACATTATGCCCTTTTTTGTGACCTTTTTTCACCCAGATCTCATTGATCTAAACGAATGATTTTGGGTGACATACTTGGGAGCTGGACAGTTCCATGGAAAATTGGTGGTTTGGGGGCCGGTGGTTTGGATTCCTGGGATCCCCTCAATTAAAAGGGATTGTTACTTACTTAGGGGCACCCCAACTACCAACCAATTTTCAGTTGAGAGCACTGTACCTTTGGAAATCTCCTCCAGGACAGTGAGCACAGCTTTCGGTGTTTCGACTTCAAAGGAGAACTTCTGGAGCTAAGGGAAGAACTCAGCAGCGAAGAGATGCCAACAGGTGGACGTCTATGGGATGCCGGTATCTTGGTTTTATCTTTCCAGAAAAACACATGCTGTTTGGATATATTAATATATAATTATGGAAATGAGATTTCAATTTCTTGGATATTTTTTGTGTTGAACAAACTCTTCCCATACTCTAGGGTTTGGCAGGTGATGATTATTGTTGTTTGCAGTAGTTGGAACAGTTATATACAACTTCAGAGATAGCAACTGGGGTTATTGTCCCAGAAGGATCTGTAAGTTCCTCAAGTAGTGCTTTAAGCCCATACATCTACATGGCTCTCTGCACCTGGAAGCACACGCGAATTGTTGCACCCCCCCGCCCCTGCACCATGTTACCTCCATTACTTTAGGTCTCGTTTTAGCCCATTGGCTTGCGGATGAGAAGAACTCCTATCGTCCTGAAAAGAACAGCAGCGTTTTGGAACTGGGCAGTGGATGTGGTTTACCTGGCATCATCGCAGCAAAGGCAACCAATGCACACGTTTATTTTAGCGACAAGAAGGCGAAGGGTTGGGTTGAAATCCTGCACTACCTTGCGTAGAAAAGCATTGTAAATGATAGGACAACAAAAACAGCTTCAAGTGGGATTGTCAAAACGCCATCACTTTATTCAAGCAAGATCAAGCAAGTCAACAAGTGTCAACAAACCCATTTCGTTATTCTGCAGCAATTTGTAGAGGTAACAGGCCATTGGTTTGGATTCTTCGGCCCAAAAAACCCAGGCCGTGTTGCCTTTGATTGCACTCAACCTGGCAAAGAACTGTCCTGGTTCCAAAACTTCTATCCTTGAACTCGATCCTTGGCCCCATTTGGAGGAAGAATCATGGATACATTGGGGGATTTGGAAGTGTAACTATATATATAGTCACCTGTTATCACATGTATGCATCATACAAGATGTAAAGATGCATTGTAAGTATAGCAAGAGACATATATAGGTTGATTTGAAAAAACCCTCTGAAGTTAAGATAAAGTACTTCACGATCTCCAATCCCCCAAGAATCACATTCTTTTTGGTTATGTACTTACTGTCTACAGAACGTTTCAGAACAAGGATTGGGCTTTGGAGGAAGATCGCCAGCGAGCGCTTCAACATTGTGGTGGTTTCTTTGAAGTGATACTGATGTCGGATTTGCGTCTTGGCTACGGCACCTTTGACGTGTTGCATCGACCTTGTTTGTGGCACCAGTGGAAAAAGTGTCATATGTGTCATATGATCTTATAATTTGATGCACAGTTGATCGAAGGATTGTCAGAAGTACAGTATACATTTGAATGCAAGATGTCCAAGGCTGTTTAGCGATGTCCCCTTTGCTTGTCGCAATCTCAAATAGACTGCACCCTATATTTGGTTTCAATTAGATGTTGATGCTCAGCTTTTTGGGGACATGGACATCACTGAGACCCCAAACTTCACTGTGGGGAGTTGCCAGGATTTGCCAGGTCTCCCTTGAAAGCCTTTTCACCTGGTGATTTTAAAGTGATTTTTCAGATGTCCAAGGTGTTACAGCATTGGAGCGCTTCCAAAGCTTAAGCAGACGATCTTGCAGCTAACGTGCCCAAAGTCCAAGGTACTGCTAGCACATAAGGTGCGCGAGGAAGGAGTTTCGCAAGCCAGCAACGAAAACCCAATGAAGGCCCAGTCGGAGCAGTGGAGTCGCATCCGAGGTGTTGGTTGATGGAAGTTACGTCGCTTCATTTATGTCTAAGATGTATATTTGCATTTGTTGAAAAGAGTTGCATATGATTTTACCTTCCAATGATATGGGCTATATAACACATGATAATAATAGCGTATATGAATATGTATATGTATTATATGTAGGTGTTTGTCTTTTTTTTATCTAAAATTTCTTCGTTGTTCAGGCATGGTCGAAACAACCAGATGAATCAACATCCATCTGCTTCGTTTCAGGCCTTAGAGCCATGGTTTGACGTGCTGCTTCGGCGAAGTGTTGGGCCACCAGAGTCAGAAGTCTTGCTATTCGTGATGGAAAGACAACGATGACGGGAAACGCGAAGAATCCGCAAGAAGCCCAAACAAAAAAAAGTGGAAACAAGACATTGCGCCCTTCTGGGGTGGGGGGATGACGGCATGATGGTGATGCTTGAAAGGTGGTAGCAGAGACTAATCATAGGTTGAAACAACTCATTTTCGGAGGCTTTCAGTCATCAAGCATTGCATTGGAGGAGTTTCATGATGGTTTCGCATGTTGTATATGTTGATATTGAAGGGTTTTTGTGAAGAGAACCCAAAGACGAGGCACGCCGGAACTGTTCACTTTTTTCAAGCAAAACACTGAAGTTCCAAAAATTCAAGGATGGTTGTGCTTTGTAAACAAATCCAACGACATCAAGTTACGTTTTCGCACATTTCAAATGCTCCAAAGGCAATAGCAACATGACGATAGGAACACCCTCAAAATGAGTTCTCTAGCAAGGATCCAAGGAGTTAATGTCAATGAAGGGGCCGAATTATGAATTGTCACCGTTCTGGGTGACAATAATTACTCCTCATTGATCCCTGTGGCGTGTTCCAACGCGGGCGTTGCAAAGTCCTAATGGAGATGATTTGAAGAAGACCCTTGAAGCCGTGGTCACTTTAGCCTCCTAAAGCTGAAAACCTCGCTGCGAATGCATTGCCTGGGAGCTTGCCCTTGCCAGCAATTCTTTGTCCTTGCCAGCAGCCATGATCCCGATGGGCTGCGATCACTGCAGATCGCAGCCCATCTGGTTCATCACTGGTCTCCTGCTT
The DNA here is from genome assembly GCA_000507305.1 of Breviolum minutum Mf 1.05b.01. Classification (NCBI taxonomy): domain Eukaryota; class Dinophyceae; order Suessiales; family Symbiodiniaceae; genus Breviolum; species Breviolum minutum. Next base: position 80,148 of record DF239021.1, read on the forward strand.
GGAATCTCTGTACGGTACTGGTAAAACGATTCCAAGCAGGAGACCACAGGAGATGGCAGCAGGGTGGGCCTCTGATTGTTTGATTGCAGTCTGGTTGATGTGCTGACAGATCGAGGTCTTTGAAGAGTTGTTGCATGTCTTCAGACTTCAGATGTGATTTTGAATGTCTAAGCAAGTGTACTCTATGAAAAGGACGCACTGATATAACAGCAATGAATTTCTCCATCTCGCCAAGTAAAACCCAGCTGCTCTTCAACTGCTTTGGTGAACTTGGTTTCTAGCCGGACCGTATCATGTCAGGACCTTTGTAAGCCATGCCTACTTTTTTATCAAGTGTTTTTGGAGATTTCGGGACGCACCTTCAATCTGAACAGATTGAAGGTGCGTCCAGAATCTCCCAGTGGCTGGTGCAACGTTTGGAGCTGGAGACGATGGTAAAGGTGTCCAAACAAGCGCCTCTTTGCCACCAACGAATGCGAGTTGATCTCGCCGGCACGATCAACAAAACAGAAGCCGAACGGGCGCCATAGAAAAAACTGCAAAGCTTTCACAACAAGGTGGTGAACACGATCGGAGGATGAACCATATGAAGGAAACTGCCACTCCTTCCGAGAAAGAATGGTGGAAACATACCCTTGAATGCGAAGAACTTTTGCAAATGATGAAGGAGACATGGCCTTCTAAACTACGTGATGGGGACAAGAGTTCAACTCTTGTTCCCATCACGTCGTTTAGAACACCATGTCTCCTCCATCATTTGCAAAAGTTTCCGCTTAAGACCTGTGCCACCCGCGCGTTGTGCAACACCTGTGAGCTGAGATCCGAGGATCTCTACCCTTGACATGTTGCACACAACCAGGTCGGACTAGTTCAGAGCTCGTGAAGGTGCCAAGGTCATCATGAAATTCTTAGTCAAATATCCAAGTTTTGGTGAAGGGGTACCTCCATCATGGATTTTTTCGAGAGGAGCCACCCAGCAAGATTGTGAGGGCATTTCTTGTTGAATTCCCCAAATTCACATGTGTCATCTGACATTTTCGACTTTGGCGGATTCATTGAGACATGCCAACAAAATTTTGCTGACTGGTTCCTCTCGTGTATGTGAAGGTCCTGAAGCGACGTGGAGCCATGGTTTGATGTGCTGCTTCGGCGAAGTGTTGGGCCACCAGAGTCAGAAGTCTTCGTGATGGAAAGACAACAATGACGGGAAAAGCGAAGAATCCGCAAGAAACCCAAAAAAAACAGCAACATGATGGGCGCCCTTCTGGGGTTGATGACGGCATGATGGTGATGCTTGAAGGGTGGTAGCAAAGACTAATCATAGGTTGAAACAACTCATTTTCGGAGGCTTTCAGTCAGCAAACATTGCATTGGAGGAGTTTCAATATGTTGACAGTGAAGGGTTTTTTTGTGAAAAAGAACGCAAAGATGAGGCATGCTAGATAGAACCCGGAACTGTTCACTTTTTTCAAGCAAAACACTGAAGTTCCAAAAATTCAAGGATGGTTATGCTTTGTAAAGATTCAACGACATCAAGTTACGTTTTGCCACATTTAAAATGCTACAAGGGCAACATGAGTTCTCTAGCAAGGATCCAAAGAGGTTGATGTTAACGGGTGAACAACAATTATCCCTCATTGATCTCTGTGGTCTGTTCCAACGCGGGCGTTGCTAAGTCCTAATGGAGATGATTTGAAGAAGACCTTTGCCAAGGTGTTCTAAGGCTGGCCGTGCGATGCCATATGGGAAGGTTGGATGATGTGATGATGGGTCCCAACGAAAAGGTGTGTCACAAAAAGAGTCAGGAAATGTTACTCTTGGAACTATGGGATTAGCACGAAATCAGTATTTTGTGACCTGATTGTTTGGGAGGCCTTTTGACTTTAGAACTTTAGCATCAACTTACCACTTCATGTGGCGGGATATGGCGGAGATTTCTGGGCATGGAATTCAGTGAGACTCTTGCTGACCTTGCAGAACAAGGGTCAGACCATGTGGGGCAGAACGTGTCCATACTTGATGACCCTGTCTTTGAGAACATCCCTTGGCCATCTTACATTTTGCATTCATGGTCTCTATGCTTAGTTTTGCGTTGCGCCGGCTGCTGATAAGCTTCCGAAAAGGGAGCCCCAAATGCTGGATCATGTTTCGGTTAAATACTTCTGACGGGTCGTTCCTGGAGGATGCCAGTTACATTCACCACAATTACAATCCTCCACTGTAACCATTTGCGGTTTCTTGCACCACTTGCCGGCCCTTTATCGCTGCTCCCAACTCATCAACCTCTGTTATTCAATATGATTCTCAAACGTTGCAATCCCGTTGTTGATGGAAGAAATCTTGCACCACCCTGGGATGTGTTAAAAAAAGTAAATATTGAGATAAACTACCTATCAACTGGTGCAGGATTTCTTCCATCAAGTGTCACTGTTTTTGTTCCCCTTAGCTAGCTTTGGAGCCCCAGAAGTTCTTACTTCAAGTAGAGTTGGGAATAGTCGCAAGCCTCACTGGGAATCGGTGCGAGGTGGGGAATGTAGAGTACGGTATTTGTTTACAATTTTTCCCTTTCGATATACTGTCATGTATTTTCCATGTAATTTTGAAAGATAAAACAAATTCCTAGTTAGGGTGTCTTTGCTTGTATACTATCGTATACTTTGATTTTTCAATCAAACGCAAGGCTTGCAAATAGACAGTCACTATGCTCTTGGATCCTACCTCTGTGCAACCCTGCAACCTTCCAACAGCCAGGCTTCTGATGGTAGCACGCGATGTGCATGTAGCAATGTGACGATGTGCATGTAGAGTTTCAAGGAAGATTTGATCGCTCCTCAGTGATCACTTGTAGCTAGGGTTCATGATGGGCAACACAACTTGCGATTTTTTTCTGATGTTAGATTTTTTCCCAGGTAAGCCACCATTGTTCTTTTGTCAAGCGCCGCGCTTGTCCAAGCTCGTTGCCTGTCATGGGTTTTGCCAAAGAAGGCATGCCGGACCTGGATTCGGACCCCACAGACCAGTGCATGCCCCTCCCAACAGATTTGGCCCACCTGTCGCGTTGTTGGCATTTTTGGGGACTTCAAAGCTAGTGGAACAAGCCAACCAGATCTGCCAAGTCAGGTGAAACATGGTCAAGTCTGCTTCAACAACGTATGGTCAAGGGAGGTGAGCGAATCTCTTTGAAGAGAATCGACCAAAATGGGCGCCGTTTTTTTTCCTCATGCCTTGGCAGGGGAACAGTTGCATCAGCCACAAAAGGTCATATCACTTCTATGTATTCTGTATCATGATGGCATATCATCATCAGAATTATAACTATCAGAACGACAATAATCGTAATGATGATAATGACAATAATCATAATAATAATAATAATAATAATAATAATAATAATAATAATAATAATAATAATAATAATAATAATGATAATAATAATAATAATAATAATCATCATCATCATCATCATCAACCTCCTCCTCCTCCTCCTCATCATCATCATCATCATCATCATCATCATCAAAATCATCATCATCACCAGAACGATTATAGTAAACATTAACATTATCAACATCAGCATCACTAGCACCAGCTCCATAGGGTGTCAAGTAAGGTGCCAATCTCATTGGCCGCTTCTTGGCTCAGCCTCCACGGGATAAACGCAACGCCAAGCACCAAAGGGCGCGTGGAAGGAGGAGGAGGCTGGCAGTGCATTCCGTTTCCTTCTAAGAAGGTTTACTAGTGGCCGGAAGATGATAGCATTCTTAAACGCAGAAGTTCATAGATACTCAAAAACAATCAAAAACATGTGTTTCTGTTGTCGACCCCATCTTACATGGAAGGCCATGTTCCATTGCAACATGTCGCGAGAGCAAATTTTCAAGCTATCATCGGAATGGCGATTCACGAGGGGTCAAATTGTAATCGAGCTTAGATCCGCTCTGCTGGTGCAATGTTGTTGGCAAGCCTGAGCGAAGATGTCCGAAACACCACAATTGTTGGTTTGGCCTTCTTATCATCTTCAAAAGAGAGAGCACTCATATATCACAAAATATGTTCTGTTTCTGTTTGCCTCCCCGTTATTTTTGAAGTTTGTAAACAGGCCATGGAGACTACACCCGAGATGGTCGAGGTGGGGAATAGTGGTAGATGGATTCAGTGGACCAAGCTTTTGAGGGGTTTCATTTCATCGATATTTTTACTTTGTAAAATCACCAACCCCTGAACTTGTCCAAGGTCATTACAGGGAGAAATCCTAATTGAGGTACTAAGTACTAGTTCTTCGGTCAAATAATGAGCGAGATTTCTTGAAACTCTAAAATACGCTGGGCATTTGTCCATGCCGGGCTCAAATGCAAGCTGGGTAATACTCTTGTCATTGTTTACCGCAAAGCAAGAGATAAGAGACTATTTTTTATCTAAATTGAACTAGCAACCCAGAAATTTCAAGTCATCAATGCAATTTTTGTCAACTTGGCAGTTCTTTACTTCAATATTGGTGAAGTATCACAGCTAGCAAGATGGTCCATAAAAAATCAATGCCAGCGGTCCAGGATCGCCTACGTGAGATGGAGGAGCGGCTGTACCAGTTGTAAATGGAGTTGTAACCCTTATAAATGGCCTTATGAATGGGCAACTATTTGTTTTTTGGCCCCCCTATAAGTGGAGTTATAATTATAATCCTACCTTATATATAACTGGTTTTCCGGGGGCCCACCCTGGTGATATGGGGACTTGTTGACATTTCCTGACATATTCTTTTGATATCGACCAAGGTCGTGCTGCGTTTCCGAAATGACCAAGGTCTTGCTGCTTTTTGGGAATTCTCTTAAATCTTCTACTGTGACTTCAAGCGAGGATCATGTATCCTTTTGATTAGAGCTGTGAGATATGGAAGAGCCAGCTTTCATTGTATTCTTCTGGAAGAGAAAAAGAACTGCAGATTTAGCAATACTTCAAGATGGAGAAACTTAGGCCAGCGAGGCATATCTGTGATTATCTTTTTATGTGGGTCTGAATTCATATGCTGAAATCTTTGGTTGCAGTTGGCTCGTGAAGCCACAGAGAGGGTTCATAATCTCATTTCAGCAATCAAACAACTCTGATTTGTTCAACGAGCTTCATACCTTGACGCTCTGCAGCTCCACACCAAGACTGACATAGCAATTTCACCAAAAGAGTGATACGAAACTGCCACAACGCAGTCACAACATGGTGAAAAAACACGTTGAAATAAAAGTGACCCCTCAAACCATCCCTACCAAGACGACTTTCCTTCCCATTTGCTCTGGCACCATCACATGAACGGAGGAGCGTGGCGTTCTGAAACCCAACGAGCTAGATAACCATGCCCAGGCAATTGGCATGGCACGATGGAATGCTACCAATAAAGTTAAAACTCAACCACAAACAAATAGATATTATCTTTGTTTAGACATACCGTTGGCGAATTCCAAGATGATATATATATATATATATACACACATGCATGTAATTATCTATATACATATACACATATGTACAGTACACAACATATCGAAGTTAATGTGTAGAATGCAGCATGATTTCTACATGAATTTCAGACATGATAGGATATTCTGTACTTACAACTTATACATCTATACAGTGTGATATATGTAATATTCATAATATTATACATTATATTTCTGTATAGGAGACATGTGATGACAACCGCTTAAAAAACACATGGAATTTCGGTATTGTTACAACGATGGTGTGGACAAGAGGTGTACAACTGGTGATAGCATAGACAAAAAATTGGTGGAACTTTGCAGGCACAGCTTCGGAAAGCGGATCCTGACATTGCCTTGGAAGCCTTGAGTCAGTGGGAGACGTGTGGAGCCCAAGCCGCGCATGTGGCTTTTGGATGGTCTTGCGACATGATTATGCAACTCATCATGAACTATGAAGTGACCTGGAAATCTTTGAGCTAGTGTTTGTTGCAAACTCCTTAGGGACAGCAGCAACCAGATTAAGAGGAAGATGACAAAGAAGGTGAAGATGTGTAAAATGAAAAAGATGCAGAACATGAAGAAAATGCCTGCTGGCTGTAAGTCTTGAGGTCGTCCTACAACAGACGCAATCCTTCTGCCTGCATGGTCTCCTTGCTCAAGAAGTTGAATGAGCAAGGTGAGGGACCAGGGTTGTGAACACGACTGGGAGGCTGCCTTGTCGCGGATTAAATCTGTTTTTTTTTTCGCAAAACTTCTGACAGAGTTCATGTACTCGCAAGAGAAACGCGCCGGTTTAAGTCTATTGTAGCTACAAACCATTTGATCCTGCAGCTGCACTTCATTCAACCACAGGACAAATATCAAAAACAGTTCCATTCCCTTTACAACATGCAACTACATGCTTGACAAAAGGAATTAGGAGATTAATTTTGAAGCGTCCATGGAAGGGATTCCAACAAACAGGTGACTTGGTTGCTGTTCTTATTTTGACATGCTTCGAGTCTCAAAGTGATCTTTTAATTTGCTGCAGATTCATGGTGTACAAAAATTGCTGTGCTGAAAACATGTACCACACCCGTATTTTTTCTTCAGTAACCTAGCAGGGCCCTTTTTTTTCAGCCATGGCAGCACCTGGGGCAGCACCTGGGGCAGCACCTGGAATGGAGCTGTGCACTGTGAGACATTGCAAATTTCAAGGGCTTGTCTTTCTGCAGCGGAAGCTGCCGGAGCGGGGCGTGTGAAGAAACCCTTGGGGGAGCTGTCACTATCATCTCATGCCTCCGGCTGGAGCACAGATGGTGAGATCATCCCCAGGATCACTCTCTAGTCCATTGATGAATCGTTGAAATCGGATGGTGAGGGTTCTTATTGAATGGGGTTTGAACATCAATTGTATGCCCTGGAACATCTATGTATATCTATCTATCCATCATGAATCTATCTATGAATCTATCTATCTGTCAATCTATCATGTACATCTATCGGTCTATCCATCTACTTCTCGAGCTACCTAGCGTTCTATCTATCCATCTATCCATCCATCCTTCCATCCATCTATCTGTCTGTCTACGTAATGAACACCATGTTATGAAGCCCCTACCGTTTGTGGAACACTTTAATCTTGACTAGCATAAACATTCCGCCCAACACACTAGGAGCCTTTGGTAGATGAATACTTGGCCCGACTGCAAGTCTGCCGTGACACGCCCTCACTAGAAAGCCTTCAGTCGTTGTTGGCAGCCCATGTGGATCGCAACTTGTTTAAACCTTTGCTGGCTTGATGCGTGAAAACCATTCAGCTCTGGACGTAGGGATGCTTCAAGTTTGCACTTAGAATACAAAATACTTTTGTGACGTGTTTGTGATTGAAACGTAGATTGGTGGATGATGCAAGCCTCCAATTTTGTTGGCTGTGAGGCGTCATCTACGAGAATTTGGACATCCAGTTGGGCAGGGCCTTGCCGCCATTGTCCTTCGAGGAGAGTGCCCAGCGAGTGGCGGTGAAATGCCGTGGAGGATGCTTGCCTTGAGGATGACTCTGCTGGGGAGCTGGTTTGGAGAAAAGTGAAATAGCTGCAGTATATGGGTGTTTCCGAAAATAGGGGTACCCCAAAATGGATGGTTTATAAGGGAAAACCCTATTAGAATTGATGATTTGGGGGTACCCCTATTTTTGGAAACAGCCATATCTTTATAAGAATCAGCTATGAGAGGCATGTGAGATGGAAACTTATTTGTATCATGCGGCATGAACTTCCCTCGCTGCAGCAGCAGCTGTATTTTCGTCACTTTTTTCATTCTGCAGATACAGCTTGGGCGGAAAGCAATTTGATGGCAATAGTCAGCCATCAACTTTACTTCCTTTTTTGATTCCAAAGATATGGACATTTCATCTTGCCTTCCTAAAAAAATGGACTCATTTTTCGCAAAAAAAATGTGTTCATCGAGTTTTCTTGTGGCTCGGCTTGTTTCAAGGCTATTGTTTTCTCTTGGTGGATGCCTTTGCAGCTCTTCTTTGTAGCTTGGGATTCCAAGTATCTATCCACACAGCGACCTGTAGCGCAATACCAGAGCCTGAGGTGCGCAGGTTGGGGGGCCCCCAGAAACCAACCGGTTGGAGGGCCCAGGGCCCTCCACTTATAGGGATGAAAGAAACCCAGATACCACAATTATAAGGCCTTTTGTAGGGATTAGAACTCCATTTATAACTAGTATGGGACCATCTTGCAGGTAAGGTTGATATTTTTATCCCGCTATTTTGGAGCGGTTTTACACATCTTTATGATGATTAGCCGCTTATCCAGATGTCTTTGACCATGTACTACCAACATCTGGAAAGTTATATTGGAAAAATATATATATGTATATATATATATATATGTATGCACACACACAACAAACTTGCGAAACACCCCAGCGCAGAGGGTTAACAAAGGGCCGATGTATGAAAAAACAATCACCCCGCTGCAATCATCTTCTCCTGGCAGGTGAAATGGGGAGACCATGTGGTTCTGGTGGTGCATTTGCCTGAAGGCTCCTTCATCGCTGATGTAGGTCTGGGTGAAGGTCCTCGTTGGCCATTCAAGGTGGAAAACGCCAAGTGGACCGAGGCATGCTGCTGTGAATGGAAGTGTTGTTAGTAGATATGGATGTTTCCAAAAATAGTGGTACCCCAAAACATCCGTTTGAATAGGGTTTTTCCATTATGACCATCCATTTTGGGGTACCACTATTTTTGGAAACACCCATATCAAGAGATATTAGATACTAGTTTTGTTGGTTGATTGGTTGGTTAAGTTGGTAGTTACACTAGTTGAATAAAGTGAGTTAGACACTTAGTTCAGTAGCTTGGTGAGTCAGTTAGTTAATGTTGGTTAGCTATTTACTTTTGTTCCTTGGTGTACATAGTTGCCAACCACTTCTCTTTCGTTTTTGGAAACTCCCAGCTCACCCCAAACACCAGGATGGATTCGACTTTGTGATGACTGATCGGGGTCAAGGAGATGATGCAGCTTCCCAAATGGGCAAATGGCAGACAAGACTTTGAAGTCGATGGTGTACACTTCGAGAGATGCTGATGTTTTTTTAGAAGTTGGTAACATTGTATTGCATTAGATGGTATCTTGTGGTAATACAATGTCTGTCGCAATCCCCTGCACAAATTTTCGTAGAGGAGGCCTTCTTTTGGCAAGGTCTATAGTTGCATGTCCTATCTGTCCCCCCGGTCTGACTTCTGGCCCCCAAGTGGAACTACAATAGTTTACAATAAACTCAGCTTCCAAAAATGAACGAATATCCTCATTAGTTGGTTCAAATTGTGAAACCCAATTTGCTTCCTAAGACCACATCACACAGCGCCACAATTCGCGCTGTGAGGAGAATGGCGCTTTGACAATCCCTTCCATCCAACGGGCATGGATGGCTTTGCTTTCGATTCTTGGACGCATGTGACAATACCGGTCATTGACAAACTGTGATACCTGTTTCTTGTTGTTGTTGTTGTTGTTGTTGTTGTTGTTGTTGTTGTTGTTGTTGTTGTTGTTGTTGTTGTTGTTGTTGTTGTTGTTGTTGTTGTTGTTGTTGTGTCTACACAAGCGTGTTGCTCCATCGAGGCTTTCTCTTTATATAAAGTTGTTTTGGACCCAACTTTTTAAAACTGGAATTTGTAATTGTTCCTGCTTCCTCTGAGCTTTCTTTCATTATTACACACATGATCAAATATGCCATTCTGACCGAGGATACCGTTTACTTCATCTCATCACGACCACCATCGCCATCGCCATCATCATCATCATCATCATCATCATCATCATCATCATCATCATCATCACCATCATCATCATCATCATCATCAACATCATCATCATCATCATCACCACCATCATCATCATCATCATCATCATCATCATCATCATCATCATCATCATCATCAACATCATCATCATCATCATCACCACCATCATCATCATCATCATCATCATCATCATCATCATCATCATCATCATCATCATCACCATCATCACCATCACCACCACCATCACCATCACCATCATCATTTTCATTCATAGAACATTGCTGTTATTTTTCCTTCATGATGTTGAATATTTCTTTGCAGAAAGTTTTTTATTGCTTTGGCTAGGCCGAGCAGGAGCTGTGCTACAAATTAGCAGGTCAGCACTTGTGAAATCCTCTTTGAGAAGTAGAGTCCACAATAGGCTTAATTTTGGAGTGAACCAGACTAATAATTTCAAGCAAAACCTCACGGTCGAATGAAAACACGATACCATACTGCAGAACTTTTTTCAAGAGACGTATTGAAGCCAGAATCTGTACTCAAGCAAACCAGTGATTCACTCCAGTAGTGAAAAGACTTTATGCCTTCGATTTTTTTGACACGACTCTGACGGGTCGTTGATGGCCACATCAACCCAGGACTTTGGAACGAGCACAGATGGTTTCAAAGAGTTCCGTGACTTTCACGACTTCTTTTGGAATAGCAAGGACATGATGAATGCGCATTTCTTCGCCTAAAAGATGCTGAGACTTTAAAAGGGAAACAGACATCATGAAACTATGGCGATATCTTGAGCACAAACAACAGATGACAACCATCAATAGGAAGTCGGGACGTGTCTCCAGGAGTCAGTCTATGTCAAAGGTCCAGTGTTTTTACATCGGAAGACCACTGGCAGAGGCTTCCCAACTTGGAAATGGATATGGGTGGTCGTGGGTGGTGGAAGAGGTGGTGGAGGAGGAAAAGGTGTGAAGTTCTGAAGTTTCAACTTACTTCAAAACTTCTTTTTGACAGATTGATGTATGCAATGGGTATGGTGATAGAACACTCTGAAGAGAGGGTGACGTAAGGTCAGACCCACACATTATACTTATTCAGGAAGCAAGGGGTAGCAAACCTTGCAGGATGCGACGACAGTTTTGTTGGGCAGTAAATGGTTGTTTGCTGTTGTTTGTGTACTCCTTTCCATAGGTCCGCCATAGGTCTCAGGCTGAAATTGATGATTTTTGCATCCCTGTTGGAACAAATCCCCCAAACATGCTGTTGGCAGACACAATGGAGAAGCTCCATGACCAGATGAACTGTAAATACCTGTAAATATTATAATTACTGTCTAGAGTCTAGATTGATATGTATATACTGTATATAAATATGCCTATGTACCATGTCAATACCTTATCCCGGATCGCTCCATTTCGAACTTCGAACCCATATTTCTGTTGAATCAGAGGTTGACATGTAGTTAAGCCGCCAGTAACCTACATCTGCGTAGACATCTTTTGACCAGGTCTTCTTTCACTTTTCGCTTGCACCTTGCGGCGATCGCATCCGGATTTGCCAGGCGCGATGTTGTTGATGATGTTGATGTTGAAGGGTGAGGGTGAGGGGTGAGGGGACATCATCATTCTCCCATACTTCAAACTTTTAAATGGTGAGGAAACCTTCCAAACATGACAAGTCATCAAGTTGAACACAGACATTTGATTTATTTGGTGACTGAAAAAAAATCCACCATGGACGTATCAGCGGTTCAGCCAGGTGGCAAGGAGATCCTACAGGTGGCCACAACCAAAGCGGAGCATCTTGTCTTTCACGATCCGAGGGGGTAGGTCACACAGACAGAATGGCTTATGTACACTACTGTAAACGCTTATTTGTTTGAAATGATCCCTGGAATTAACGAGTCGTTTAGTAGCTTATTTCATATGTCCCAGTCACAAACTGCTATAATAACCTCAGAGTAGAAACGAGATGAATCAGAAACCCATTCCACAACTCAAGGTGGGTGCAATTCAAATCTTTTCATATCTTGCACCCGATTTCTTTTTGGAGGGAGCACAAGTTCAGCCGATTTTGAGGACTTCTACTTGGCCCCGAAACATCTAAAAAGCTTTTAAATGCTGAGCTTCTCTACATTATGAACGGGAGAAAGAAAATTTCAGCACCAGACCACCTTTCACAACTAAGGTGGTTCAAGATTGCCTCTTGGCAAAGATGGTGTTTTTGTCGGATTGGTAGGTTGTAACCTTCACCTTGAAATGCCCGATGAAGGCAGGAAGGAACCGTTCCCTTCCTGTTTGGATTTATTATAAATGTTAATCTTCCTGGTGGACCTTTGCTGTAAAAAGATCCATCGGCTTGAGGGTTGACCATAGGAAGCGGAGATGCACACACACACAGTATGTGTGGATGCACAGAGGATGAGACTCATGAGACGATGAACTCCATGATGAACTTGTGGATTCTGAAAAAACATAGGACGGTCAGGACGTCTCAGTAGGTATTTGTTGTTTCTTTTACATTCAGTCACTAGTTTTGTTAAGTTCCGACACTCAGGTGGAAGATGTTTTCTTCATGCCCTTGGATGATATGGATGTCGAAGAGAAAGACCGCTTGTGGGTGTCCTGGCAACAAGATCAGATGCAGGTGTGTCTCAAAATTAGGGCCTCACTTCTTCCATTCTTTCATTCATTCATAAATTGGCTTCCTTGACCTTCCTTGTTGAATCAACACTTTCCATGGATTTTGGGGGTTTTCTATTTTGTCACATGCCTATGCACTCAAGATTCATCTAAATTGGCAGATATTGATCTCAACAAATCTCCAATTATATAATGAGGCTTTCATAGCTTTACAATAGTGAAATAGCCCCATTCTCTGTTTCTTAGTCTCTGAATTGGCCCGTTATCCGTCCTTGACATGCCGGAATACCTGCGTGTGGGTCCTTTGAAAAAAAGTTAGAGAGAGAGAGGACGATTCTGGACTATACTGTGTATTGCATATATATATATGTATGTATAACATGTATCCAATATTATCCAATTGTCATTGTTATTCAATGTCAATTAACAGATTGTAACCCCCATTTATGAGCCATGAAAAGGCCATTTGGAAAGGGAATGTTGCCCCACTTAGGGGACTTTTTAAACCTAAGGCTATTCACCACTTACGATCACGTGGGATGATCCTCCAAGTACCGTCTCTCTACCTCTCTCTATGTATGTAGACATGCCCCATTGGCTGTCAATATTTGACAACAGCTCCTGTTTTCAGATTCTACAAAATACCCTCCAGGGAACTAACATATCCCCCAAAAATGGCCTTTTGAAGACGATATTCCTTTTCCCAAGGTGGGATATGTTAATTCCCTAGAGGGTATGCATGTACTAGTATCATGCGCATATCTGTGTTATTTTGTTATTTTCACGCAGGAGCTCGTGCTGCGGCAACACCAAAGCTTTGTGGATGCATCGCCCGAGGGAAAAAAGGTTTCAGCCAGATTGGTACCTGGAGAAGATTTTGTGGAGATGGATCGGAATATTTTCATCATATATCTCAATTTTCATATAGTTTCAATGGGTTTTTCATGTGTTCAACAACGGGACCGAGCATTTAGGGATGGTGAAACATTCAAGAGACTCCAATTTTCATTGATACACAGATAATTGCATTGACACGAGACGCGGTTTCACAGGTGAGGATTTTGGACAGAAAGGCTTCAGCCTTAGCACAGCCGGGCTGGGATTTATGTGGGCGAGGCAGACTTCCAGAAACCCTCTGGTGACTTTGCGATTTTTAATATACAAGTCGTATGGTTTGCTTTTTTGAGGTGCAGCAAGCAGCAAGCATGTAGAATCAATAACTATAACAAAGTAGATAACTAGATATAATTTCAAGGCGTTTGAGACTAGCAACTTTTGTTTGGGCTACCATTTTGGCTGGTCGACCAACCCAAGATGGGCAAAATTGGGAAAGCAACGCAGAGACAACCTCAATTTGCATCCTTGCTGTTAATCATTTCTGCAACCCAAAAGAGAAATCATCGAGCACACATTACCATACTTTACGTAAAATTGGGAAAACAACACATCATCCTGGTATGACTCAAGACTTTATCAACATGCTTCAGGTGCGGTGGAGCCAGATCTAGCTGCAAAACAGCAAGCTGAGGAGCCTCACCATTGGGCTACTTTATGGTGAACAAAAATCCATGATAATTGCCTCGTACCGCGGGGATCACCAAGGCCACCACAAGATTTTGGTCATCCTATATTTGTACTACAGTTCGATTCTAAATTTCGTACTACATCATCTCGAATCATCACATCTCTTCTCATCTCATCTCACCTCTTCTCATGTCATAGTACATAGCACTTGGCAGTTGGTGGTTGTTGTTGTTGTTGTTGTTGTTGTTGTTGTTGTTGTTGTTGTTGTTGTTGTTGTTGTTGTTGTTGTCTTGTTGTCTTGTTGTCTTGTTGCTTGTTGCTTGTTGCTTGTTACTTGTTGCTGGTTGCTTGTTGCTTGTTGCTTGTTGCTTGTTGCTTGTTGCTGGTTGCTTGTTGCTNGTTGCTTGTTGCTTGTTGCTTGTTGCTTGTTGCTTGTTGCTTGTTGCTTGTTGCTTGTTGCTTGTTGCTTGTTGCTTGTTGCTTGTTGCTTGTTGCTTGTTGCTTGTTGCTTGTTGCTTGTTGCTTGTTGCTTGTTGCTTGTTGCTTGTTGCTTGTTGCTTGTTGCTTGTTGCTTGTTGCTTGTTGCTTGTTGCTTGTTGCTTGTTGCTTGTTGCTTGTTGCTTGTTGCTTGTTGCTTGTTGCTTGTTGCTTGTTGCTTGTTGCTTGTTGCTTGTTGCTTGTTGCTTGTTGCTTGTTGCTTGTTGCTTGTTGCTTGTTGCTTGTTGCTTGTTGCTTGTTGCTTGTTGCGTTGCTTGTTGCTGTTGCTTGTTGTTGCTGTTGCTTGTTGCTGTGTTGCTTGTTGCTTGTTGCTTGTTGCTTGTTGCTTGTTGCTTGTTGCTGTTGCTTGTTGCTGTTGCTTGTTGCTGTTGCTTGTTGCTGTTGCTTGTTGCTTGTTGCTTGTTGCTGGTTGCTTGTTGCTTGTTGCTTGTTGCTTGTTGCTTGTTGTTGCAGTTATTTGGGTCCAGGCCATTGTACTAGTAGCTCTTGTAACTTCTTCAGCATCCGACTTCAGGAGCTCTTAAGTCAGCTCTCTGAGAAGATTGACTCCAGTGCTACACGGTCCTTGAGAGCATTGGAACCCACGGAGGTGCCATCCATGTGAAAAAACAGCAACGGAAACACTTCAAGCATTTGCTGACATATTAATGTGCAAGTAACAACAAAAACATGGGAATGGTACTACGGTCATAACTTATATAACGTTTTTTTTTAAACCTGAATGTGTAGAAATTCAATGAATCATTAGTTTTCGCAAACTGGGGGAGTGATATGGAGTGATCAATATCCCGGTATCACATTGGGTATTACAGATATTGCACTTCCATCTGAAACTCATGGGGGGTTTTCTGGGATAGATGATTGGATTCCAAAGAAACTGGTCTACTAAGAGGACTGAGTTCCAGTTAGGCTGGTTCACTCGAGCCTTTCAGAGCTCCAGTTGCAGCCCTGGATTTTCCAGGCCTTGTCGATCCTCACTGAACTTGACCATGCTGGTGACAGCATCCGAAATCCTTCGGCGCCAGCGCCTGAAATAGGGAGTGACTGTAACGTAAAGCAGGCCGAGGAAGGATCAAATAATATGTGGGTGTTTCCGAGAATAGGGGTACCCCCAAATCATCCATTTTAATAGGGTTTTCCATTTTAAACCATCCATTTTGGGGTACCCCTATTTTTGGAACCACCCATGTCAAGGGAAACCTGTTGGCCACTGCAAAGCCCCGAGGTTTATCATGAGTCAAGTGAAACGTCGGCAGAACCAGGCGGTTTGGATGTGGGGACCTTCGTTGTGTCGCTAGGAATTCGTTGTGTTTCTTTTGGTCCGTAAATCTACCTTTTGGTTTTTGCCCTATTCTGAACAAGTTCCGAACATCTTGAAACGTGAAAAACCATGGAAAACCGATGAAACCAATGGGACGTGTTGCTAAAGCTTTGCAAACGCGGGTGGTCCAATCCTTCAAAGGTTAAGGGTTACCGGGAAAAAATTACTAATATTAATCTAGGTGGTGGTTTCAAATATTTTTATGTTCATCCCTTATTTGGTGAAAATGATCCAATTTGACTAATTAATATTTTTCAAAGGGGTTGGTTCAAACCACCAACTAGTGATTTACCACGTATCCAAGTCTTGGGATGATCCTCCAAGTAGTTCCCAACTTGCCATGGCACTTTCCTCCTGGCAATTTGTTGGTGCCCTGGTTGTTCGCGTCGTTTCGGAAACCACGACCCAACTCCAACCAGGCGCGCAGCTCGGGTTCCCGAAGGAGCCCCCGTCGTTTTTCTGTGGAAAGAAATTATGAAAAACCAAAAGAAGCTGAAGAGATTCTGTTGATGGAAGAAATCTGACATGTGCCCCCTGAAATGTCATTGAAATCATGTAAAAATAATGAGATCTTTGATATATCAACTGGTGCCGTTTTTTTTTTTTTTCCATCAGTTGTTTTCAAATGGATTTTCCATCTTGATTTTCTTGGATTCATTTTTTTTTGGGTGGCATTGAAGGAGAGATCCTCCCAGACTTCAGCAAGGCGGGCAGATGGATTGAGAGTTTTAAGTTGGTCTTAAGGGCTTGATCTGATAGGGAATTGTGCAGGTTTTAAGCTTTATATATATATATACATATGTATACACGTATACAATTAGTTAGGACCCTCCAAAATTTCTTGCAACATGAATTGCTTTTTGGATTCTTACAACATGATTTCCTGCAAAATCTTGACCCAAATTCATGTGCTGCCAACGTCCTTTAACATCGTTGGCTCGTTCAGGCCCATTCGCTGACCACGATAACTTTGGCCCCTTGGTGAAAAGAAACCCTTTTTGAGTTTGGCAGAAAGGCTTGTGACCCATTTAAAGTGTGTAACCACGATTTATCCAAGCTGACAAAAGGCGATTACATATGATATTATAGGGAGTTTATTCTGGATCATCATGGCTCGTCACAAGTTCCTGTTCTTTTCTATCTCAGTTGAGGGGTTGCACGAAGAGCTTGAAACCTGTAACTGCTAGAGGCTATGGCGGCTTTGGGTGTGATAGTGAGAACGTATATGGCCAGGAGCTCAGGGCTGGTGAGAGTATGAATGTCTGACCCCCCTGCTTCGTTGGATGCGTTGTTTGATGCGTTTTGTTTAAACCACCCCTTTTGGTCGTGTTTTTTTTTGCGCCCAGGTGGCCATGAGCAAGGCGACTATAACTACGAGACCCATCAACAAAATGGCTACAAAAAATACAAAGATCGCTCCCGAGAGAGGAAGGTCTATGGCAGCTATAACTATAGCAAGGATGACAGCTACGGCAGCTCTTTGGTTGCAACTGTTTTCTTTTGAATAGTTTTTTTTTGGTAGCAAAACAAGAGAAATACGACGGGGAAATCAAAGTTGTATTAGATAAGTTTTCTGGGAAAAGATTGAAAACAGAATGACTGGTATCACTCCAATCCATAGGTTTAGAAGTGCATAGGTGTAAAGTCGTATACTGTAGGTGTATAGGCTAGCTAGGTGTACAGTTGTACAGGTGTACGGGTGTATATACGTATATTTTGATTTGTGGCCACCGAGGATACGATCAGAGTGGAGGCTATGTCGTTGATGCTGTTGGAGATGGATGATAGTTGGCAATGTAGCCGTTCGGGGTAAACCATGACGGCTTTCTTAATCATTCTACTACTGCAAAACTGTATGTCAAGAAATACGGACTATATGTAACATATTATATTCTTACTTTACAATGGCTTTACATTGACGGCGATGCTAAATGCCTTTATGAGGTAGACAGATACAGTGCATGTAATAAGCACCATGAGAATGGCAAAGCAGCAATAAGCAAGAAAACAAACTTATCAATAAGGATAATCAATCTGAAATATGTTTTCCAATAATATATCATGATATATCATGTATCTACATACTAAACTTTGCCCAACTTTTGGCAAGATGATATTATTCTGTGATCTGTGTGTCATATTGTCTTACTGTATCTGTATTTAACAAGGAGACGCAAGGGTAGGTCTTAGAAAGCCTCCTACTGCCATCTTCCGACTACATGAATCACCCCTACAAACTTCATTGAAACTAAAACATTGGGATTTGAGTAGCGGAAAGATGGGCACGACCTATCCTATCTGTACAGCGGCATTTGTAGGTTCTGACACTCAGAAAAGGCAACATTGCTGCTTTGTCACAATGTCAATGCTGTTTTTGGACGCCCCTTTACCCAGCAAGAAACAATACAAAGAAGTCGCAATGCGCTGATGGCTGGCATGCAATGGCAGTTGCATCATCGCATTGGTTCACCTTTTCGCATTCCATTCCCTATGGAGCCAGGCTATGATCGTGGTTATCGAGAAAGCTATAGCTACGACTACCGAGAGCAAGGTTACGGCACAGATTGGACTTAAGCAACTCAACAAGTCGTGTCGTGAAACCCACACAAACACACAAAACCATGCTTCAACATGCTGCCAAATGTGCTGTAATGTGGGTTAACTTTTACTAAATTTCATCAGTTTCCATCAGTTTCTGCCAGCATCTACCTCTGTCCCTAACAGCCGTTGGCTGTTTCATTTTTTTTCAGGCTCTGATCGTTCCAAAAGCTCACAAATCAAAGAGTGCGACCCGCCGATGAAGTGGTGGAAACTGATGCAGATTTGCTGGTGGGCATATTGTGGCGCGGCTTCCTTCAAATTGTGCTACAACCATCCGAACGTATCCATACATACTCAAACCTGTCAATGAGCCACTTCATCCAAAGTTCGAAAGTGCAAGTGGGAATGCAAGCTGTGTTGGTGGGGAGGATGTAACACTGTAGCACAAGGGAATGGTGACCATAGGTGATGCAGCATGATCGTTGCATTGCGATTATTTGTGAGCATTTTGCTGATTCGCTATGCCGCTATGTCATAAGCTTCATAAGCACGCTGCATACTCATGTTGAATATACTCCTGCTTCTCGAACATCTTGGAACATGTATCATTTACCATGTGTTGATTCGGAGACTCCAAAGTTCATCCTACTTGGGCGCCTTCCCAACAGACCCATAAGGTCTTGGAGTCAATCGGAGTCTGTTGCGATCTGTCTTGGATGGATGATCTTCACAAGCATAGATGACAAAGGTATTTAGAACTTAAACGAATCCAAAATAATGTGTATGTATATATATATATATGTATGTATGTACACGTGTATGTATCTGGATATACATATTGTTTAGGGTTCATGCATAGTTCAAGTTCATGCATTTTCATAGCCATTACAGCTAATGAAACGTTGCATTTTTTGCTCAAAGCTGAAACTCCCCGGCGCGGCGAGAAGGGCTCGCCCAGGGCGTTGGGGTAAACATGAGCCGCAACGGCTATGGACAGGGTCCATATTATGGAAAAGGTGTCTTGGTGAATGATGGCTTTTCTCCAAACTGATCAGGCATTTCATTTCGATAAACTTTAGGGAAACCGTGCCTTGCTGTTGCCTCCACAGGATTCAACAATAGGCATCCATCACCATCCACATTTGACGTACACGTAACGCATACATATACATGTGTTTTAAACAACAAAAACATATATCTATGGTCACCCCCCCAAAGACCTACCTGACAGAGCGGTTGCATCGCATGAATATCACCTACTTCATCTTTCAAGTTCTGATACATGCAAAACCTCTGTAAAGTACTGCAAATACTCAATGCACGCTTTTTATGAACATGTCGACATTTCAAGCATCTAATGTTCAAGTCATGTTTCAAAAAAACACTCGAAACCAGAATCCGGTTCTCCATTTCAGATGTTGCAAACAAGTTTGAAGACCCGCTGCTGGAATTCTGCTGCTCACCATCAGAAAACACTGAAACACCGCAAAAATTACTACAATATGTCTCGTTTCACTTGAGACCTTCACAAAACCTGAGCAGACTCAAGATTTTCAAGGATACAGTGCACAAAACCTGCACAGCCACAAGATTCGCACGGTTTTTGGAATCAGCAGTATAAGGGGTTTGTGCGCTTTTTCCTTAACAATCTTTGGCCTGTGTAAGTTTCGTCACCCCAATTTTTTCAAGCCGAAATTTAGAAACCAATCTCCGTTCGAACGGAGAATTGGTAAACCCATTGGTAAATGTGATATTTAGTTTGGGGATAGAGCAGTCTGAATTCCCAACTCGTGATTGAAAGTTTGAAAGTTTCCCCAGACACAAAATCGATGAATCTAATTTTCAGGAGACTAGACCGCATTCCAAACTCGAACAACAAAATTCAGTTGAAGTGACTATTAGGAGTGATGAAATGGAAAGAAAACAATTTGAACCAAATTTGCAAGTAGGTTGAGATAGTTCTTAAGGCATAAAATATCCTAAAGCTTCTGCTTCTAGTTTTATGCATCTTTGCCATCCTCTTTTAAAAAGTAATGGGCAAATACATTCTGGCATGATATGTTCCATGTTGCTTATGGCCGAAAAGCGTGAATTTATATTTGCGTAGTCATTTTGGTAGTTCCTGGGAAGGATGATCATGTAAATAAAATGCATGGTCGGCACAAAAAGTATCAAAAAGTCATTTAATTCTCATGCTAACACATGATAAAAGTTACGTCTTCAAATTATTTTTTTGCTTGGACTCTTTTGAATGGTTTGGCTTGCTTCTTTCAAGCCGGTAGGCTTGAAAACCAAACCACCAACTCCCACATCGGTGAAGTTTGTTGTCCTCCCTAAGGAAAGGGTGGCAAAGGTGGTCCCTTGGCATGTTTTTCTATGCAAGTTGCATAGATCAATGCTCAATCAACAAAGATACCTTAGATGCAATCAAACTTCGCAGAAACGTTCCTAAGTTTGTTCCAAAGAATAGGCGCCGGTTCCTCAGTTCCGACAGAAGAGTCTATGGTTTCAACGGGATCTCCCGGGTTGTAAAAATCAAATCCACTATCCCAGTCTACTCTTGAAGGGTGGTATTCCATGGTGGGAGATCCACTATCCCTTAAAGATCTTCATGGATCATGACCGCAATTTGTTAAATCCTTCGTTCACGATTTGCTTGGAAGATCTTTTCGATGGTCTCGTCACTGGTAGGACCCTGTTTCCATGGTTTCGCAATACCTTAGATATATACACATAGAATTGGATAATCTTCTGATGATGCTGTAGTTGGCTTTGTTGTTGTGGTTTGTCCCAAAATGGTGGCATGGATAGCCATGGACCAACTAGGCCTCAAACAACCATGGACCAAATCAACATGATTGTATATAGCAGCACCATTTTGAGGAAATGCCATGTACCCCCGCTGAAAACTAACATGTCCCCTGAGAATTGATGGTTGGAAGATGAAATTTCCTTAAGAAGGATGAGGTGATATGTTAATTTTCAGTGGGGTATATCCATGTATACAGAGGTTGATTTACCAATCGAATCGCAAATCGCGAGCCCAAGACTTTGTGGCGATCAAGTTTACGACTCCTGACTCTCACACTGAGGACATCAAGACTATAGCCATGGAGAAGGACGGCACGGATGGTACACCAAAAACCGAGCTTTTTTTGGGGTTCCTCCAAAAAGGCAGCAGTTTTGATGAGAGAAAGTTGCGGATCTGAGCATTTCCATTATTTTCAATGCTTTCCTAGAAAGCATCATGTCCTGGGACTGAAGACTTCTTGTACGGCAGATACCAAGTACAAGTACAGGGACAGCTTGAGACGAAGGAATTGAGTTGATATAGCTCGATCAGTCCTCGATCAATAGATGGCGTCGTGGGCAAGTTTAGATCGCAGTTTTTCAATGCCAGTCCTTCGAAGTTGTGCCATCTTCAGAGCGAGGTTAGGGTCAGATCACATCTCTTTTGGGGGGGCAGGACCACAGATTACTGTGAGTTCCCTCCGCGCCGGCGAAATGGTTGATGTGTTCCACCGGTATAGTGCCTCGCCAAGATCTGAACCTCCGGATCTGAACCGTCCGAAAAAAGAGTCCAAGTTTGTTTAAGCATCGGTCCGTCCGCATCAAAATTGACTTCCAAACGTGACCGTCGAATCGTTTTTAAGGACAAGATCCCAATGGTTATTTCATGGTACAGCATCGAACATCTGGTTTTCTACACCCAAGTCACTTGGAGCGAGCGAGTTTAGGAGAGTCTCGCATGGAGTTTATTGGTGGTGCAGTTTTAATGAGAAGCTCACTAAGCAAGCACAATCTTTGAGGTTTTTAGAGTCAAGATTGGTTTAGACAACCAGGATGAGTCAGTGTGTTTGCTCATTTTTTTTGACACTGTTTCCAGTGTTTGAGCATCATCTGGAAAGCTCCCAATTCCCTTTTTGGTGATCAGACCGTCTGGTTTCGTTTGGTATGTGTCCATTGGGCATGATGCATGTGTTTTTATCTGACCAGCATTGTTCGGTTAACCCCAGCCACATGGCAAATGGCTCAGGTGTAGGAAGGACAGATGGCTGGACTACCGCAAGGGTTAATGAAAACTGGGATGTTGCTTGGCCAATATTTTCCGAGACGCGCAAGCACCTTGTAATTTGGGATGGCCCAGCGGGCATGAATGTTGCTTGTCCATCCTTGGCTGATCAGAATCAAATCCCCAAGTCATATCAACAAAAAAAGAGGAAAGGGACCAATCCCATGTTTCACTTTAACCATCAGAGATATTTTTTTGTTTTTTTTGTCGTTTTTTTTGTTGTATTTTATTTTTCCACTGTTTTTACACCTGAGGCGCAATACTACAATCCTAATGATTACCAGACCTGGGTGGAAATCCAGTGGTCCCATCCACTTTGGTACAACCGACGAGGACATCGACTAGATGTGAAGAATCCTTCGATGGTCACCTGTCGGGGCAGCAAATGCGTGTCTTTGATGTTTCCTGTGTGAACTAAGGGACACGCAACCAAAGCATTTGAGTTTGTAGAAATGCTTCCGTAAGCTTAGGCTTTTGTGAAAAATGTCACGTTACTGTAGCCTTCAAAAACACAATTCATTGATGCACATGTGTTGATAATTAAATCGTTTAGAGTTTAGAGTGTATAGTTGAATGTCTGTATGTTTGAAATGATGTATCCAATGATCTTTCTACTCAATTTTTATCATTACTATCTATATACGATACTATTCTTACATAATTCAGTCGAATACACAAGTATGCTGTAACTCATATTATCGCACATTAGTATCTTTGAACCGCCAATGATTATTGTGTGCCTCAACAATGACACCGAGAGAGAGATACGGAGACTGCTCTTGAACGTTGTTCAACTCATCATCCATATCAATGATATTTAGAACATTTTAGAACCATGAATAGTTGTTCCATTTGCTTGCACATTCGCAGGTTCAAGCAACACAGCACTACAGGCAAATTTCCCAGGAGTATTTGGCAGGCCCATATCAATTCGTCCCATAACCATCGCAGTACTGTACATTTTTGCAATGTCCACCGATTAGGCACTGGCAAAAAATCTATAGCAGTCTTCCTAGCCTTCAGAAACGGCTTTAATGTTGGCACCACGCTGGTATTTCGGATTCTTATATCTTCATCTCCTAGAAAATTTGGCTCCAGCAGCAAGCATTCTTCCCCCAGCAGCATTCCCTTACCGTACGTAAGAATACAAACAACACGGACCACAGAGGGGGCAACGATTCCGCCACGCAATCCGTTCACCTCACTTTCTTCTGTGACACACAAGAACGTCTGAGCTATACTTATCATACTTGGATGTGTTTTCTTCTGATCCGTGGCTAACATTTTGTTTTTTGGTAATTACTTCATTTTTGGCAGCTGAAGGAGTTCAAAAGTTGTGCTGAGATAGAGCATGACAAGAAAATCATAAATCATCTTACACAGATTCTGTTGAACATAGACACAGATCATAGATATGTGTTTTCCCACAAATTCAAACATGTCCCATGTAAGTCTTAGTGAGCTAAACTGAAAGAATGGTTATTCAACTGAACAACTCGAAATGACAACTACTGTATTTGAAATATTGAAGTGATTGTTTCTTTACAGCACATATTATTTTTTGGTTTATGTATTATACAGATGTATGTTTTTACATAATATACTTTTTAACGCTGTAAGGGTGATAGAATAGTTACGCCAACAGTAGAACTAATTTCATTAAACGCAGCCACCTTGAATTCACGAACCACAGAGGTGACACAACGTGTGATGCCAGAGCAAGTGCGTCGTGGCAAGTCGGAGGCACACAAAATCCCACAGTTGAGTGCTTCGGCTGACAGAACATGGCTGATCAGTTGACTTTATTTCGCATGCTTGGTATTGGTGCCAAAAAAAATCATGTTGATATTTTGAGTGGATCTCTGATATCTACTAGTAATATCTTTGTCTTGCATTCGAACTGCACATTTCATTTTGCTGAACTGAGGACCTATAGTTCAGTAGACTTTTTTGAACAGGGATGGTGGTAAGCCCAAGTTTCGTGTTTTCACATGAAACTGGAGCAATTCACGATTTAGTTCACAGTTCCCCCTTTTGTGAGTTGTTTTGGCACATTTTGTTCCTTTCGTATTGATGTCAGATTTGGATGATGTAGCAGTTTGTTGCTTTCAAAGTGGGTCTGAAAGTTGCCCCCTTTGAAGATGTTTTCCCATGGAGGTGACGACCAGGTCGGTGATTTTTTTGGTACCGACCAACGAGTCGTCTCACATGATCATCTTTGGGAATTTTGGGTACCTTCCAGGATTTTCCCGCCATTGCCATGTTCGTGTCAAAGATCCTATCCTCAATTCCCTGGTTTTTTGTGCGTTCCCTAAGGCCTTTTCCATTTGCGTTGGGGCGGTGAGCAGCCTGTGAATCCGGTCACTGAGGGAGCTGGTGGTTGGGGTGCTACTGGATCGAGTATCTTGGTGAAATCACTGGAAAGTCGTATCTAAGAGGGTCCTAAAATCCAGGGGTTTTTCTCCTGGAAATTCGCCATTTTACCCTTGGATTTTAAGGGGCCCAAAGCTTTGAGACATCCACATTTTCAGACATATTCAGACCATTCTGGAGTTTCGCATGATATGTAGACCGTAGACCAGTATACAAAGGTACATCTACTGTATTGTATTCACTTTCGTCAACAAGAGATGTAAAAATCGGTGAGGATAAAGAACTGCTCATGCACAGCTGGCATTCCTAGACAATATCACAAGCGCGACATGTAGAATAATATTCTCAACTATCACATCAGGCTTTGACTGTCTCTCCCGTCTTACCAAATCTTCTTGAAGTATCACAAGCATAGGCTTGAACCAACGAAATAGGGTCATCTGCAACCTGAGAAATGGTTTGGTTTTTCATGTTTTCCATTTTTTTTTGGTGCCAGCGCTTTGTGCGCAACTGAGATCCATCTGACAATTACATCAATGCTTGGGAGGATGTAACTTGACATGACTTGGAGATTTGAAACACTTCAAACGTCTCGTTGGCGTTGACTGATTTGGCAGTGCATGGCATGTTTTTGGAGATCTTCATCTCATTGGATCTCCGATTGGAGAGGTTCATGCTTCAGCTAAACTTGTATTCATCTCAATCATTTTAGAGTTATGGTTCATCAGTCATCATTTGATCATCAAAATGAGTTGAACTTTTATGATGTTGAATTCAAAGTGAAAGCTGCAGCTGACATACCAACAAAATCTCAAATATTCTATGAAGCCATGAGCCAGTTCGACTTCGACTGAAGAAGGCCGAATTTTTTCATCGCATTCTCTTTTGCGATAGGTTGTTTTCCGAATGCTTGGTCCTAACTACGAGATTGTTTCAGCCTTCATTCAGAACTCCGATGAACTAGGCGCCAAATCGCGGGGCCTTGAGCGGAGCTGTATAAAACGAATGAGGTATCTATCTAAAAGGATGTGTGTATTAAAACAAAAACAACAAATTTATCTAGGTGGTGGTTTCAAATATTTTCTTATTTTCATCCCTTATTTGGTGAAATGATCGATCCAATTTGACGTTCATATTTTTCAGATGGGTGGGAAAAAAACCAACAACTATAGTTAATGTTAGCCTGTTTTTTTGAGCTCTGTTGTATGTCAATCACTTGAGATAGGGAAATCCTGTGTGCACATTGAGCTGAAGCACCGATCAGGGAAGTTGGCCCCAGCGCTTCTGCGAAGTATGTTGAAAGGCATGGTGGGGATGGGCAGTTGGGAAAAAATGGCACCTCCCAATTCTTTTGGTTATAATGTTGTAGGATGGGAAAGATAACCAAAGTCAGTTGGAGTGCCATTTTTCCAAGGGTGGGATTTTGTCATTTCTACTTAGGATTCTAGGATTTTGTCATTATTTGTTATGTGGGAATGATAAATCAAAGTCCGTAGAGGCACAGAATCTAATTGCCAATTGATTGATTCTTGGGATGTAATTGATATTGACACGGAAGTTGCTGATGATTGATTCATTTGCATGGAGTCTTCCGCTGTCAGGTCAGCATGTAGCTGCTTGCTACTTTATGTGGCCTATTGCGTTTCAAGATGGCCACGAATTTCCTGCCTATGTTCAAAGAGAGAAGCTTATTGAACTCATGGTGCAGATGGAGGCAGGCCCTCAGCGCATTAGCCGCCCAGGTCTAAAACTAGCCCCATTTTCAGCTCGATGAATGCCTAAGGCTGCCGGAATTCCAAGTCGCTTTCCTCATGAGTCTCACCTTTACAAGATCTTTGCCTCCAAGGAATGGGATAAGGGAAGAATGGGTGGAAGGTCATGTTGGTGGCATGTTAGCGGCTTTGAAGACCCGGGATTGACTATGGGATTATGGATTGACATTTTTTTCAAAAGTACCTTTGAGTCATGTTAAGTTCATGAACTTTTCATGGACTGGGATGAGTAAGAACACACGAGAACCACAGGAAAACCCTGTCGAAATTGTAGGAGTGGACTGCTCAGATGTGCCTCCACCCCCTGCTGAAAGTGCCGTTTCTCGGCACCGAGTTTTGGTGGATTTTTTGGACCTTCAACTGGTTGGATGTGAAATCTCAATCATTCCCATGAAACAGTATGAACTCTGTATATATGTATATATTTATATGAACCGTTTCTTAAACCTTTGAAGAAAAACGCACTTTTTTTGGGAGACGGTTCCTTCTGCCTTTAAATGACACAAACTCCGAAGCCTGGAATTCGGAATGACCAAGGTTGACCACCATGGTGGCACGTCAGGCGGTGGCCACAGATCCTGCCAAGGCAGCTATTGAGGCCATGCAAGCCTTGAAGAATCTCGCTGCCTCTTGGATGTGCCATCCGGGATTTTGATGGATGTGATGTGATGTGATGTCATGATATGGAAGATGTAGAGACTCCAGAACCTTTGGGGGTCCTTACTATGAATGGGTGCAGCAAAATGATAGCCAGATAGAATGATGATCTGGACATTAGGCAACCCCATTGCCACCCAAACAAAAAGGGAGCCTTGAGACAGGGAATTGAACCTAGGCCTTTTCTGAGGGCTGGACCTGAGACTGTGACCATGCCAACGAGCATTACCTTGTCTTCTTTTTCATCATCTCAATGGGGAAACGTAGGGAGAGTTGTTTGTGAAATTTGTGTATTTGAGGTTGGTCACATTGTAAATTCATCACATTTTTTGCTTCGACTTGTTTCTGTTTGTTTGACATTCACACGGGCAGTCCCTGTTCTTCATTGTCCATCATTGTCCCCAAAATGGCGTGCATTATTCCTTTCGGTTGACTATTGGTTGAGTCGAAGAGAAACCCACATCCACCTGATTTCCAAGTTTCTCCAGGTTGGCGAACATCTCCTGTTGAACTTGTAAACTCATTTCCTGCAGATTTCTTAGGAAAACCTGAAAGGTGCCCCTTGACACCTTGGTGTCTCAGGATGCAAGATCCTCTTGGAACCGTCAGCTGGGTCAGCCCGAGAAGCCTTACCCCAACAAGGGCGTGGCAAAGCTTGGGTGGCTTCTTGGTGCCAATATGGTGGTTTTTCCCCTTGAAATCCTTTGGAGTCATTTTGTTTTGTTGCTTTACAAAGCACCGGTATATTATACCTATACTATAGTACCTAATCATATCTTAGATTTTTCATGATTGATATGAAAATTTTCAGAAAACATCCGCATTTTGGCACATTTTTTTTTTTTGACAATATATAGAACATACCAATCAACACCACAGGTTGTAGGATTCTACATCTATAGGTTGGTTACTTGGTGGATAACCCAACCCGACCAACCCAAGGAGTTGGGAAGCGATGGATGTCCAAGCCTGGAAGAACAAACAAGATTTGGAACGAGCACTGGTTTCGCTGGTGGAACAGCCAGGTGTTTTCGGCGAAGTTTTGCGAATGGCGAATTTTTTGTTGTTTCAGATTGTTTCAGATTGTTTGTTGTTTGTTTTCCAACGATTTTTTTGGATTGATGATTGGAAAGATATATATATATATATATATATATATTGTTTTTGTTTGTTTGGGTTGGGTGGCATGTAAGATGCTTTGTTTGTATGACAGTATTAGGTGCATATTCATCCAATATTGCCCATGGCTTCGTTTTTTTTGGATGTAGGTGTGGATGACTTCTGACTTTGCAGCGTTTTTCCGGTTTGACAATTTCCAAATCTTCAGTGAATCCTGACCTCTTGGTACCTAGCTGCGAATGGAGAGGTAGCATGGTGGACCAGATCTTTGTTCAAGAGTGGGTCGACTTTGAAGTCGAGATGCGACATTTTTTTGTTGAGGTGGATTTGCACGCTCCTTGGAAGCAAGTGGAATTTTCAGCACAGGGATGCATGACATATAAGGTGACTAAAAGGAGAGGAGAGCCAGGTCTGAAATGAAAACATGGTGAAATATGTGAGAAGTGGAATATGACACGTGGAGAAATACCCAAAATTCTTATTGAACTTCTTCACTGAAGACGTCTTTCAGTGTGTTTTGGAAATTTCTATACCTTTGCATCTCCTTGCATCATTGCATAGATTTTGCCCTTAGTCAATTCCCCTGTAAATTCCATCCGCGCAATCGATGTGTTGGGATGTTCAACGCCAGGATCGATCCACTTGGAAGCCGAAATACATTGTTTACACCGTCTTCAAATCTCGTGACGACGGCTGCTTCCGAGATTTTGACAAGTACGATCGACAAACGGTGTCGAGACGACAAACAGCGATTCGTGGGTGGTGGTGGTGGAAGGACTGTGAGCAAAGGGTCAGTAAGGATTTAGAATAAGGTAGATTCCACGCTTTTTTTAAAAGCCACTTCGTTTGCAGTCTGCGAAGTAAGAAACATCATTGCATACAGAATATACGATATAATTAATGTAAAATTGATATCAGATTTGTTTGTAGAGTAGTGTACATATCTATACAGTATGTACATATTTCTATAACGTCATATATGAGCAGTGATCAAAATTGATCGATGTATTGAGCAGGATGTTGACTCTGGAAATCAGCTTTTTGCATATCGCCACCAAGGCGATAGTACTCTCACCAAAAACGATAACGGTGCTTATGCAGTATACATAAACTTGTAGCATTAGAGGGAAGCTTTCTGCAACTGTGTTGAGGAGGGGGAGCCATTGTGAGAGTCACACCGACAACTGATCCTCTGACATGTGGCAAGTCCCCAAAGCTGGAAACCGATAATACATTCACCAAGATTCAATGTGCAGAGCCCGCATAATAAATCTAGAACCTCGCTCATACTTTCTCACATCATACCAATGTATGCGTGCCAACCTCTTCCTGAAAAAAGTAGGGAGGTATTCCTGGTTTTGGCCGCCAGGGGCACCCGACCGGTTATCAGTAGACTGTAATAGACCATGTCCTCCGCTCTCTTGAGTAATGTTGTTTGCTTTCCTTTCAACCGAAAGCACGTCCCTTTTTTGTACAGGTTGCCACTACTTGCACATATTTCATACATGAACAATCAAACATCTCGAAAAAGACAGGGAGTGATGGTCAATGGCTTCACTTTCTTTTATCGTTTAAAAAAAGCAGCTGTTTTTCTACAGTGCCGCGACAGTTTCCGCGTTTCCGAGGCCATTGGAATGACCTTCCAAAACGATGAGGCCGCCATGGCAGATGCTGAAAAGCAGGCAGAAGAACTCTGCGGACGATGGATGCAGTGGCTACAGGCCAGGATGGATACCAGATGTGGATCTGTTGCGTATTGGACGTATTTATGGACTAGCTGGATATAATTGGAAATTGACCCACATAAAAGTACATATAATGCATTTTGTATATCCCAATATGTACAGATTAATCAAATTGTATGTATCATCTGAATATCAGCATGATATACTCTGATATCTTTTATGTTTTGCATACCATGTCAAAAGTCCTGATTCGAATGATCAGGAACAAAGCTTGTTCTTATCTCATGTTTTGACATTCTTAGACTACGCAACTCGGAGTCCAGTCGCTGGGCTGGGCTCATCATCCTGCTGATCATGGAAGTGGAAAATGGCCCTATTGTAAAGGAAACTGGTCTTGGAGGGACCCATTCTCCACCTTTCATGATTGCGGGAGGATC
The DNA here is from genome assembly GCA_000507305.1 of Breviolum minutum Mf 1.05b.01. Lineage (NCBI taxonomy): Eukaryota > Dinophyceae > Suessiales > Symbiodiniaceae > Breviolum > Breviolum minutum. The sequence continues at coordinate 110,554 of DF239021.1, forward strand.
TGTAAACAAAAAAAACTAGCACTAGCAGTGCTGTCTGTTGATACTGTTGCAATCGTACTTCCTTTTCCTCGTCTTGTTTTCATATTCATGAGAATTGTTGATGGGAGGAAGGGTAAATGATTCTGCTTGGGGAGCATGACTCGTAAAGGATTTGGAGACGTTACGACTTGTCAGGCGCAAACCCACACGTTGCCCACCGTGGTGCGCATGGACATCATGGCTAGAAGAGTGGGGCCTGGCAAGGTAGGTCCATTTCCAGCTGGTGGTTACTGGTGGTCCATTTCCCAAGAAGGTATGGTAGATGATTTTTAGATTTCTCTCTAAGTGGCAATTTGTGGCTTCAATGTCATGATCCACGTTTTCTTCGAAAGGGAGTTGTAAAACATGATGTGCCGTAAGATTTCCAATGCGAGACAATGGCAAGAAGCTCAGATTATGCTACACGAAGTCACTGTTTCTTGAGAATCTTCAGGAGGAACCTTGTCTTTGGATTGGTGAAGAATGATCTTTTTTTGGGTTCCAAGAAGATTTGCTAGATTGTATTGAGCTTCTTGGTGATAGATGACCCGGGATTTTGCCAACAGATCCAAGGTTCCTGTAGATTCAAATGTTCAGCTACCACGCTTCAGTAAGCATAGACCTTTGCTAATCATCCCTGGCTGTTAATTTTTGAGGACATTGAAGCAAGTGGAAACAAAACCCCCCCAAAAGGATCCATGATTCTGTCGGAGGCTTCTGTGGCCACCGGCGAACTGACAGAGTTGGGTGGTTGTGTCTTGGTAGCTGGTGGTGGTTGGGTAATGATGTGAGCAGTGGGACACACAAACCACGCGTTTAGGTCATTGATTGTTGAACGTATATGATCATACAGTATCATTAATATATGAATACTGACGGTATTTGTGCATATCTATAGATATTGTGCTTAGTAAACTTAGATCGACTGTATTTGTGCATATGTATAGATGTTATGCATAGTAAGCTTAGATTGACTGTATTTGTGCATATGTATAGATATATATGCTTAGTAAACTTAGGCTAGGTGTAACGCGTACCGTATATTCGGTGATTCCAAATCTGTAGTGGCATGGACAAATGATGAACAAGATACAATAGATCGAATTTTGGTTCCCGAAATGATTCATTATGTACAAAAAAGAAAAGGGCATCACTTGAGTTTTGGACATCATAAGTTGGTTTGGAAGGTTACCTCATCTTAAGTTGGTTTGGAAGGTTACCTCATCTTTTGGACACCCAAAACTTCAGGATCAGTACCTCCTGTTTTGGAGGATTTGCCGGTATTGTATTTGCGCCCAGGCTTTCTGGGTTGGACCCAAGGGGCATCAACTGTCTTCAGTGCCATGGTGCGTTCATGCAGCTTGGAAGCCAGCGAAAATGCGTGGCATTTTTGTGACATGATTTGACCCCAAGGAATTCAAAAAAATGGACCTATCATAAAAAATGATGATCAATGTTGCCAAACTTGCGTAAAGGTAGTATATTTTGATTCTTCAGGAGCACAGGTTAACACATCTTTCAATTTCCAGTGTGGGAGGAGGGTACATTCAACATTGGGATTCTGACCGATCCTGACTGAACTCTTTGCCGAGGCTTCAAAAACACCAGCACTTTAGCGCCTTACTGATCCCCTTGACCTGTCTTTGGCCCATCCGGCCAAAAGATGGCTGATAGTCAGGGGGTGCTTCAAAAAGATGAAACAAAAAAACCAGCAACCATACCAGAAATAATGAAACTTTCAAACCCCCAAAGGTGATACATTCATGGAAATCGCCCTGTCTTTATGCCACGTTTCAAATTGAACAGCAACTTTCCAACTTCGGATTCAGATCCCAGTTGGAATGTCCCGTCCCACAAGGGATAGGTAATTGGAACGTGGTTCAGAAAAAGGTTCCGAGAAATTGGTTGATGTTACAAGGAATTGCTTCTTGTACAATGTTTGCAGTGAATTTGTATCCTACTTTTTTTGTTCGTCGTCCTTTTGGCAGCTTCGTTCCCTCGCAGGTTGATGGAGGGATTAAACCTCGACAAAAAAGCCAAAGAGGTCCTTTCTGAAATCCCTGAAGAGTCTCAGGTCTGTTGCTGAAGTCGGGGGTGACCGAAAAACCTGGATGGTGTGGGGGTGGGAAATGCTTTTTGAGTTTCAGTCATAATATGCATATCTGTTGAAACCTATTCATGTCCGTAGTCACGTATGAACTGACTATTAAGTGACATAATTGCTTTCTTCCCATCTTCCTGGTCTACCTCACTGGAGTGTTGGCCGAGCTGCAAAAATACCCTGGCAACATTTTGCATGCCCTTTGCGCAAGGTTCAGAACAATAGAACAGGATAGCAACTTTGAAAAGGGTTGCTTCTGTACTTGTTCTATGACATTCTGCAGTTGTAGGTGTCATGTGATCACGGAAGACCCACGGAAAAGTTGCTATGACATGGGATTTGATTCAATGGTGTTTTGAAATTACTATTCATGGACAAATCTGTGCACCAGATATGGTAGATACACCTCAACTACTTTTTGATTATCCCAACTTCAGCAGCGTTTTGGTCCATCATAGTACACCTATTCCAACATATTTATCCATCAACCCCTCCCATGTACCTATCAACCCCTCCCATGTAAGGAAGAACTTCTTGATGAGTTGAAGAGGTGGAGATTTCAGTCTGGACGGCTGTTCGGTTCCCATATTTGACTCTTGAAACATCCTGAGGATCCACAGATTCTTCTGTCGAAGAAAGAAAGTTTGATAGATGAAAGGAGAGCTATGTAATCACTATAGGTGGTGGTTTCAACTATCATTCACATATTTTTTATTTTTTGCTCCCTACTAATTATTTGCGGAAAATGTTCCAATTTGACGTTCATATTTTTCAAATGGGTTGGTTCAACCACCAACCATTAATCATCTCAACTGTATTTTTTTGATGGTTGGAACATGTTGTCCACTAGGTCTTTGGCTCAGTAGTTGAGGACGATGGTGGTCACGAGGAACGGTTGAATATAGGCAGAAAAAAAGAGGAATATGATGGTAAGAAGATGTTATAGCAAGTGTGATCACGAGCCAAAATGGATGCGAAGACAAACAGTATTGAGGGTGGTTCTGATGATGATGATGATGATGATGATGATGATGATGATGATGATGATGGTGATGGTGATGGTGATGGTGATGGTGATGGTGATGGTGATGGTGGTGACGACGGCGACGACGACGACGACCATGATGCTGCGGCTGCCACTGGTTGCATGATGTTGTATGGTGGCGGTGGCGGTGTGGAGATGGATGAACCCTGGATTTCGTGACAGGGACCATCGCCGAGTTCGGAACCATTCCGCCTTCATCATCAGCAATGTAAAGCGGGTAAAGGACGGTCGGGGTCCCATTGGTCCAGGTGTGCAGAGATTTTGATGCAGACAATTCGAGAGCTAGTTGCTAGATCTTCTTGTTGGCTGTCTCACAAATTTTTGGTTGGTATTTGTAGCTGCACTTTGCATTGGAATGGTTTCACCACAACTCGCATGATCAAAGAATGATAGAACACTGTTGGTAGTGTAAAGGCAAGCATGTACCGTGAGCATGGATTCCCCTCCCTGAAACTAACATACCCCCCCCTCCATTTTCAGGTGCTGCTACGTTAGTTTCACGGAGCGTATGTCGTTCAGAAAACCACAGTAGCAGGGTTATGGGAGCACCAGGGAGAGAAGCTGGATTTCCACTTGTTTTCCATTGGGCGAATATTTCAACGCCTATCCCGGATATCCCCGCTTAGGTCTTGAATCCGGCTTCCAAGGTCACGATTCGTGTTTCAAGTGTTCATACTTTGACATCAATGGCAATGGCCGACCTGCCGCCAGCTCAGGCTCATACCGCTCCCGCTATCGATCTGCGCCTGATGAGCGCAATGGTGGGGCTGCCGGGCTTGAATTTGTAGGAAAGTTTGTGGCACAATCCACTGATATGAATGGGTGCGTCTCAAAATTAGGGGCCTCAACACTAATAGTTTCCTAATTGGCCAAGAAAATCTAATAAACCATTTCTGGATGATAGCCCTAGGTGGCTCGCTAATCTTGAAACAAACCTGGACCCACATGTATACTGATGTAGTGATTCCTTTAATTTAACTTTGCATGTAGTTTTTTAAGTCGCAGACAGCATGAAGTAAAGAAGCAAATATTTTTCTACATGGCTTGAATGTTGAGGTCTATAGTTCAAGTCACCAGAATGAAGCACGGTTGCCAGGTGATGATTATGGCAATTATGGTGGTTATGGTGGTTTTGGCGATGATAGCCAACAAGAAAGTTACAGCTACTGGCGTCGCGAACATCGCGAAAACGAGAGTGATGGCTATGACACGCAGGTGCCGCTGAGGGTGCTCCCTTGGAACCAGGTTTCGTCGATCGGTGAATTGATGCAATTTTTTGAGATTGAGATGAAATAAGGATGCTAAAACTTATTTCAAAAGAATTGAGATTGAGATATTTGGTGTAAATTAACCATGCTAAAACCCGCGAAAAGCTGAAAAAGTCAACAAATCTCCATGATTCTCCATTTTTCAAACTGCCAGGGATCCGCAGAGATCCGAAAATCGTTGAATGAGAAGGCATTGAGTTGAACATGCCATGCAGTGGGTGAGGTGGTGAGATGCGGGGCATTTTTGGAGACACGGAATGGTAGAATTGGTGGGATAACGGAACATGTTTGAACTGGGGTTCCCTGCTGCACTATTATCTATTCGTTCTTTCGTGGTTCTTCTCTGGGCGCTTTGGACTTTTAAGCTTCTCCCAAGATTGCGCTGACAAGCAGTGCATTTGATTCTTTGAACTTGAGAATTTGAAAGAGGCTGAAGAGCATCGGCAAACAATGACAGTGAGACATGGGTAGATTCCTCAACAGGTAGCTTTATTGCCAGAGTTATTTCCGATGATACTGGTAGATTCATCGGTCTTGACACGACCACTCGATGCAAAAACAGCAGCAGACGACATACCTTCATATACCTTCATGGCCATCTTGCAGCGATGGCTGAAACACCCGAAGAGGACGAGAATGTACAGGCGCCAATGTTTTCATGACAACATTCACACACGACAACCCATGATGATGAATTAGCAGTGAACTTGCTGTTGCACAGGACAAACTTTGTCAAAGGGTGATATCAAATGATCCCTATCATGGTTTCAAGCCACTAAATCATGTGCAGTAGTCAGTTGTAGTTGATTTCTAGTCATCATTTCCATGGTGTGACAGGGTCATTTATGACAAAATTGCCGACGTGGGTTTTCACCTCTGAAGCTCAACATGGAACCGGAAAATCAGGCCCTGGAAAAGGAGATTCCTTTTGTGAACCATCATTTTCAGGGTCTACGTTAAACATTGTTAAACTTAGGGGGTCTATATATACATTTCCAGATTATACCGATACCTATATCCCTTGCTTCTTCCATCGCCCTACCGGTGACTTCCATCTTTTCAGGCCACCGAAGAACTCACACAGAAGATTATTGAGCTCACGAAGGTCATCGGAGTTGACGGAATTGATCCATAGATGTTGATCCCTTTAAAGAGGGAATCATGGTGAACACGTGATCCATACATTGATATGAATTTCGGCTTCAAAAGGAGTCTCATCTCTGATCAAATATACCAAAACACTTAAAAAAACCCACCAGCAGGGGGGGAACACCTCACAACAACAACGAATCATAGGTGGACCTCATAGGTGGACTTCACACCGTGGTCGTTTTTTCGCTTGCCTGCCAGGCCTTGGTGTTTCTCTATACCCGACAAGATGGGCATGATGCTCGTCTCGCATCGCTGAAGGATGCGAAGGCCAAAGAGGCCAAAGCAAAGATCGGTGGAGGTTTTTGTCTTTTTTGGATTGGAAACCTTGAAAAAGAGGAGGAAATTTTTCCTATGATAAAACTTATGGTAAAACTACTGAGATTCTTGTTTGTTACTGATTTTTTTTTTAAATTTGTGTTTTTTTCATGTTGAAACCTTTTTTGGGGGTCGACTCGGTGCATCTTGTGAGCAGCTGCCAGGTGGAACAGGTCACAACCTGGGCGACAGAAAAAGTGGAAAGCCATCAGCATGAGGTTTCCGAGGTCAGTAAGAGGCTGGGAGCCACAGGCAGGTGATGAACGAGCTGTGAGCCAATTAGGGGAGCCGTTTGAAAAGATTGGAAAAAAACGATGGCAAAATTATGATATACAAACATATACGCATTTTGGGAGCATGATTTAGCACTGGTTCAATTTAACTATCCAGCCATCTATGCACAGTCATTTACTATCAATGCTTTCTTTGTTCCCTATCTCCGCCGGTTGTCAGAGGGTTTCTCATTGAGAGACATTGACGTTGACATGTATCATGCATCATACTTCAATACACAAATGCCAAGATGGCTTAAAAACATCGGACAAATTCTAAAGTTTGGAACTTGCTAGTGTGAGATTGTTTGACGATTCTATACGTGCAAAGTATAGATTGTACATATACTGTATCATGCATTGTATCAACAAAAGGGCATTCGTAAGTCATGCATCTCGTGCAACTCCGAGGCTGACGGGTCGCGTCGAAGACCTGGAGCGGAAATACGCTCAAAGGGTACGAGAAGCAAAGAGCTCCATTGAGGAGTTGAAGGAGGGCAGTCTGCTATTTCAATCTGCTGGGAAGCCATGAATGGAGCGGTTGAACGGTCTAAGAAGAGAGGTTTAACCAGGTATCATGTGGTATCTGATGTCAAAATCAAGATGAACCATACAGGGGGAGCCTAAAGAAGTATGGGCTCCGTTTCATGTTTTGTGATGTTTCGAGCTGACCCTTTTGATGAAGATCAATTCCAAAACCTATGAGTTGGGGAAACTCTCTTTTCGGGGAGCATCTCAAAGATATCGGGTCACATCGTGACACATGCTCAGTTGGTATGAGTATTGCACTGTACTTGTTGGGCCCATTGAATTTGGCACCTCTGTGCAAACCAGGACACGCTACAGAAGAAGCAGAAGGCTCGGCAATTGGCTGAATTATGTTGGGAAAAAACGTGAAATTATATACACCCCCGAAATTTAACATAGATACCGAAAAATGATGGTTTGGAAAATGTATCTCCTTTCAAACATGTGAATTTTTGGGCATTTATGTTTAAATTCTGGGTTTCTTCAGAAATCCTATGGGTTTTTCTTGATGCCTCTAGAGTCGTGAGGACCAAGATTTCCAATGTGCTTTGGGTCGTAGAGTTGGAATGAATAAAAGTTGGAGATGTTGGGCTGTGCCATAGCGGTGTCTTCTTTGAAAGGGCTAGACATGAAGACTGGATGCACTGACAACATATGTGTTTTTCTCTTTTTTGATATGTATTTAGCTCCGAAAATGATCCCAAATAACGACCGAACATGGTTATACATCCAAATCAAGGAAATTTTTAATCATGAAATACACACTATGACTAATTATTGAATCTACCATTTTTAGTTTGAACCATCCATGTTTCTATATAGTTCCCTACCAAAAAAACAGGGGGGCATTTTTGTTGGAAGTTCACCAACCCATCGCCGATGGGAAACTTCCTTCCCCCAGGCTGCGGATGCCATGGTGGCCTTGTGGCGCGATGTGACGCAACGACGACAAGAGGCCCTGCAAGTGCGCCAGGAGGCCGAGGAGTTGCGGAGGAAGCTGCAAAGTGCCGAGGCGGATCCCGGGATCTGGTGAATCTGGGTGGGGAAAACATGAAGGAAATTTGTGTGAAATTGTGATAAGTAATCACATAAAAGGGATGGGAAAAGTCAACAAAAAGGGTAGATTTGTGTTCAGGAAGACAATTTGTGGAACATATTGAAGACTTTACTTATTTTTGTTCTGAAACAATCTGAATAGTTGAGTTGAAACAGGAACTTTGAGGAGGTATATGGGACATGTACAGAGGTTTTGTTGGATCACCAGGGGGGCCGGGGGGGTTAATATTGTGAAGTAGCAGAATCCAGAAATTTGATTTGTGGATGATGATGATGATGATGATGATGATGATGATGCTGCTGCTGCTGCTGATGATGATGATGATGATGATGATGATGATGATGATGATGATGATGACGATGATGACGATGACGATGACGATGACGATGACGACGACTGCGACAAAATTTATGTTGAAAAGCAGCCATCTCCTTTGGACCGGGAACCTGTGCAGGCACGTGCTGGATGTGATGAGCAATGGCTGGTGCGACAAATTGCAGCAGAGACCCAGCGAGGACGATTGGAACTGGAGAGGAGGTTGGCGGATGATGGAGTGATAGAATTCCTTGTATATACCAGCAATAGTTATAGTTGATTCATATTGCAATTTGCGAAAATTGCTTGAATTGCAGTGGTGTCATGTCCCCAAAGTCACACAATTTCTCAATGAGTATTTTAAACTCTTGAAATTCCCTAATCTTGAAAATTCATGATGCAGCTGATAGTGATTGGCAGCCAGAACGGCCAACGCAAATCCCATCATTTCACAGAATTCTGGCACGGCAGTTGGACTTGACCCCTGAACCTTTAGCGTCATGAACACATGTTTTGCTCCATAAAATTTGGGGTCATAAAACCACCCCCCTGGAACTGCCAACAAAACCAGTTCGGAGGTTTGAAGAAAGCAGCAAAGAACTGAAGACAGAACATGCTCAGATGATAGAGCAGCTGAACGACAGATTGTTTTCTTTTGATGTCTTTTCTGCACGATTCATGCGATGGAGAAGCACCATGACATTGCACTCCAACAAAGTCCTTTTGATTCATGATTCCAAGACCAAGACCATGACGCATCAGAATCTCAGTCAGATCTTTCTCCAGCTTTCATAGCATATCCAGATTTGGATTTCCGATTTCATTCAGAGAGTTGGTGCATCAGAAGACCAAAGTCCACCAAGTCTGGCCCAAGGCAGTTGCGAGGCCAAAGAGAGCTTCGTATCACTGAGCTTCGTCGAAGTTTGGAAGAGGAACGACAGGAGGCTACAGCACAGGCCGCAGCGCTGTATGATCCGATGTGACCCAGCATCTTGATTCAGTAAGGGAAATTGATATAGAGAGCTGAGCACGAAGTTTTGTGAATATTTTGGTATACACATTTTTTTTTAAAGAAGCTTGGTTTGATGGATACAGAGATGGAGATAGAAATTGATATAGTTTCATGTTGTTGAGCAATGAATTTGCTTGCAGCTTTCAATGATGGTGGATATTAGAGCAAACGTGGTAGAGATTTGATGACATTTGATGGTGGTCCAGTACGTGTGTCAATTTGATTTTTAGTGGATAAAATGGAATCTGATAAGTTGGTAGTTCTGAGACTTCAGCGCCATCATCGCCACAGAGACTTGGGCTGAAATCTCACCGGCGGTTGCATGCCCAGTGATTTTCTACTTTCTTCCAATCTTTTAAGTGATTCTTTGCTAGTGACCCACTGGGTGTATCTTATGTTTTTTGATTGATGATGATGATGATGATGATGATGATGATGATGATGATGATGATGATGATGATGATGATGATGATGATGATGTATTCTTAATGCTTGTGTTCCTGATCTTCATGAACAATTTATGTTTGGAGTCCCCCCACCAACAACTGCAAATCCTGGCACAGGCGGAAGAAGCGTTGCAGGAGGCCGTCAAGCGACAAGAACTCAGCTTCCAGGCAGCTTGGCTGCTGGTGGCTGCTGCCTGCTGGCGACTCCATCCACCAACCCCCCAAAACAAAAAATCCTTTAAAAACCCTGCCCCCAGTAAGATTGTTAATTCATGCAAATTATCAATTATAATAGGTAATAGGTACTGACTGGTACTGTAGATATTCCACAAAGAAGTGTTTCGTTCTGCTTATGTGTTCCATGTAGATCATGTACATATATAATATAATGAATAAATATATGTATATACATATATATTGTGCCAGATGGATGTAAGATTGTGGGAACTGTGAAAACTCTTTGAAAAGGCCACACATGGTCACTTCTCACGAATAATGTTGACTGAAACCTTGATTGAACAAGTGGTGAACAGGAACGGGCAAACAAATACTGTATGTAACTTTATCGAGATATACATATACATACAATCATGCCTTCAAGTTGCGGAGTTTCTTGGGTATACTCAAGCCATTTGCATTCTTTTGTTGATGTACCTTTTGAAATGCTTGCCTGAAAAACGACTACCAATTTAAACCACGTAATGGTCTTTACAATGTGTAATGGTCTTTACAATGTGTAGCCCGCTTACAAGTAAGAACCCCCAAACATTTGGATTGGAAGAAATTATACAAATCATAACGCATCATAATAGTGAGAAGTTTAGCAAATCCAACATTTTTTCATTTTCATCTGAGGGAGATGGTCTAATTCTGCATACGAGTTTTGGTTGTCTTGAAATTTGAAACTTTTGTTGCTCGAAATGACTGTACAGAAAGGATCACCGATGTTGTCGTGGTGTCCATTGATTTGTCTCGGGGGTTTACCGTAGTCATCTTGAGAAATTCCAATTTGCTGCAGAATGGCACTTGCAATTCCAACAAAAATTTGGCCCGTCAATTCCTAAATGTACACCAATTCCAAAGTAAATGCTGCAATTCCTATATGACTTGGTTTATCATGACAAAACTATGTTTTGGGACTGGTTCGTGTATATATAGAAAATGTTAGAAAGAAACATACAATTATGACGCTTGATGTCATTAGGCAGACCCTATGCAGATCTCCAAAACTCCAGGTAGAACCCCATTTCGGCAAACATGGCAGGTGGAACGTGTTAACCTGGAAGCGGTGCAAGAGAGAAACAGTGCATCCCTGAATGAGGCCAGATTGCGGGGACGTTACGGCCAAGGGAGTTTGAAGTTTTGAACGACAAACACAAAGCATGCCCATGGGATCCACGTATGGTATATGTATCTACATTCATTTACCATAAAAATCAACCAAATGTAGGTAAATATACCATACATGGATGCTATGGGATAGGAATCTTTCTTTTTTTGCAGGTACTTTTGTGGTCATCCCCTGGAAAATCCAAATGCTGCATTTCCTATTGGAAGTTCGGATGATTTGGAGCCAGCCAAGGTACTCAAAACAGTTCAAGTTTCAGTCACACCGGTAGCATACATCTTGGTGCCGCTGTTTAAACACCTTGGGGCTTCCTTTTGGGGATCCTTATCCGCATGTTCTCCCACACCCAAAAAAACAGCACAGCAGTGACTTTCAGCTTCTTTTGGACAGAAGCTTCTAGCGTGTCGTTTGATTTTGTTGGGAAAAATCGCCTTTCTGTTTTTGGGAGCAAGTCCCAAATGTTCAACACAAGGTCCAAACAAAACATGCCTGGCAAACTTTCCGTTTTTGTTGTGCTTATGTTGTTCCTTTTCCATTTTTCAGTGTGGCTTCCCCCCCGAACAACCAATTATTCTCCACCAACGGTGGACGAACAAACTTGGTGGAGGCCAGGGAGGAAGTCTTGATGGCTAAAGCTCAATGTGAAGAGCGCCAAAGAGTGCTTGATGAAATGTCACGAGAGCTACAGGAAAGTGCCTTGACCAAAATTGATCCAAAGAAAGGAGGGGGGGGTTGTTGGGGTTGCTGTTTGAGGTGCTGTTTTTTTTCTTTTTCGGATTTTTTCGGTAACGCATCTTTGACAAAATTTGTGTGTCTAGCAACGTGTTGCAAAGTGGTGTGTTCACCGCTGTTTTGGAGAAGGTTCCCCTTTGGACTTTTTTTTTACTGGGTGGAGACGTTCCGAAACCACCACCTCGATGTTGATGGTTGACAAATGCGAAGCTGGGCGGTTGGAGGATCTGTAATGTCATAATATATAGTCGAAGAATGCATAGAATTGTAAGATAATAAGATATGCATTTGTATACATAATGTATTCAATAAACACACACACACACAGGTCTTACTGGTTGGTGAATCGCGAAGTGTTTTCCAGTAAACGGGATGTACATGGTAGGTCAGGCATGGTAAGGGATATTATTGATTCTTGAAGGATTATCTACTGATGAAGAAATCCTGCATCAGTTTAGATGGTGGATATGTGGTATCCCAGTATTTTGTAGTGTTTTTTTTCATGATCCCAACTGTTTCACCCTATGAACCCTTGGTAGGTTGCCAATTGCTGGTTCAATCGAATGCCAGGGAAGCGCCATGGTCAGATGATGTCCAAAGAGGCGGATTTGGCGCATGGTCGGAAGCTCCGTCAAGAAAACGATGGAAGAGAGCTACGCCGCAAGAAGGTGAGAGGGGAAGCTCCGCCGTGAACAACGGGCTGGGGGAAAGTGGGAAGCGGAAAGTGGGAAGGAATCATAGGATGGGAAGCTATAAAAAAGACGTGAAGATACTTACAACAAGACTCAAGACTATCCAAAAGTATGAAGTCTTTGTGACCTTTTTGGGTATGTTTGAGTCATTTCTGGTAGGACCCCAACCAAATTACTCTGCTCAGATAGCACTGGAGCGCAGCTTGGGAGTGAAAGCTGCGGCTTATGCAGAGAATGATGGTGCAACGCAGTTCGGAAGCTCAACACTCACCAATTGACATCACTTGCCCAGGTGAATTCCTGTGAAAATTCTTGATGACTTTAGTGCGGCGAATTGGAGCAGTTTTACTAGGCTAAAAGTACGTATCATACCAGGAACCCAAATGACCATTGCTTTGCTTGGAAAAGACATTCTTTCGGAGCGTAAAAAAAACCAGCCCCCAAAAACCAGACATTCAGAGGTTCCAAGTAGGTAGCTCATCCCTGACAAGTTATGCATCATTTCCTGAAATTCCTGAAATAAGGCTTGGCCACGAACTTGAACCACCCAAACTAAACCGAAGCAATACGGTTGGTTGATATCAACTCTATCAACTCATCAAAGTGGTTGAAAATCTGAGTATGATTGAGCCCAAAATTGATGCTTGGAATTTCCTTTAAAAAACATGTTTTACCATACCTTTTCCCGATTGATGAATCAAGTGACCGAATTGGTCAACCGTTCCCCACGAATTGGTGGTTTGTGACCAAATCAATCCACCCAAGGAGGGCGGTGCAGACTTTGTCGGATGACTTACGGCAAGGTATGGCACAACTGGAAGAGTTGCGAGGTGGGGAAAAACCATGTGACCCTGGTTAATTTGTCTGATATTTTTCTTGGAGGGAGGAAGGGATATTTGATGAGTCTAAGTGATGATGATGATGATGATGATGATGATGATGATGATGATGATGATGATGATGATGATGATGATGATGATGATGCATGTATTCAAAATCATTTGTAAGTAGATACATATAGTAGTATCTCCATTTGTCACTGTGAGTACTCAAGTGTTGTGTCGCAGGCGAACTTGCTCGAAAGAAACGCCAAGTGCAGGTCCGGTCAACTGGGGGAATGGGGCATGAACACCTTGGGATGGTGATTCTAACTTGGGGGAAGGGTTTCACAAATATGATGCGATGATTAATGAATGTGAAACTATATGATTACCTGTAGTCACAGAATACACACACACACACACTTGATAAACACACGCGCACATTTGGATATTATATGCTATTATGCTTTAGTTTTGGGCATATGACACACAGCTAACCATGGAAAGATTCAGGCCTCAGCGTAGTTTTCGAGGTTTGGCATCATTCCTCTTGCCAGGAACGTCAAGCCTTAGTGGAAGAGCGGGAACTGCGCAGTGAACAACTCAGTGAGGACGGTCTTGCAGCAACAGCCCTTCCATGAAACATATTGAAACATCGACTAGATGGACGAGTCTTGAGACAGGCCAAGATGCAAGGAAAAGGGAAAGTGCTAACTGATCTTTGTTCTTATGGTTCTTACGGCATAAGCACAACAAGAGCAAGAAGCACACCCCTGAACGGGAAAATGCTACAGTCATGATGAGAAAGGAGTAGCTGAGTAGCCTTGTTCAATGTACTTTACCAATTTTGCCTCCAAACTCTTGCAGGACCTGACAGCGGAACGAAAACGCTCAGATGAAATGCAACGCAGCATGCTTAAGCCAAGATTCAGACAAGATTCCTGATTCTTTTGACAGGCCTTGTGACTGAAACATCTTGTACCAGATCTGAGGTGTTTTGCTGCGTTTGGAACAAGGTCTTTGATTAGGAGCCTGTGCTGCAAGTATGTTGCAGTAAGGAAAGTAGGGCTGCAGGGTTGATATCCTCAATATCACCACCAAAACCATCACCACCATCATCATCATCGTCGTTGTCGTCGTCGTGATCATCATCATCATCATCATCATCATCATCATCATCATCATCATCATCATCATCATCATCATCATCATCATCAACACCTCCACCAGCATCAGCATTACCATCACCAGCATCACCATCAGCATCATGATGTTGATCATCATCACCTTAACCATCATAATCATCACAACAGCATGAGCTATGATGACACTTGCTCCCTGTACTGTGCTGGAGTTACGATTCTTGCAGTTGGTTCTGAGGTGCAGGAGGCTGAAGACCAGCCATTTGCACTAGCAGCGCCAACAAAAATCAGCCAAAAATCGTGAATTGCAAAATCAGCGAAAGCTTTGTTTCTGCAAAAATTGGAACGGGTGCCGGGAGTCGCCAGTTGTGTGATTGGCTAATCCTGATGCAGCAAGGCGCAGGCTGTCCTGAATGAGATGTCATCGGAGGATGCTGATGCTTGGCTAAATGGGCACGGGAAACAAAGAAGTGATGGAGTTTTTTGTTGGGGCAGTGGAAGCCCCCCCTCTCACCATGTGAATCATTGCTTGCACCTGGCTTGGTAAAACATCATTTTTAGTCGGTTCCATGAGCCGATGAGCCTGTTGGCTCGCAAAAAGTTAGACTAGCAGCAAGGACTGAGTTTGTTGTGACATGTGTACATCACTGTACATGTCCACATTTAAGTGTACCAGGAAAGTCTATTGCAAGATTTGCAGTCAAGAATACAACATGTCCAAGACTCAGTGGTTCTGGGTGGATTCAGACAACTTTAGATCTTTAGATGGTCTCCCACTGCATCATCTAGTGAAGGCGGAACGTTGCGCAGAACATGCAATTTTCAAACCTTTAACTAAAAGCATTCAGCAATTTCCCAGCTTCGAAGTTGTTTCAGACCTAGTGGAGTCAGAACGAAAGCACCAGCATCTGAATGAACATCATGATCTGCCAACGTCCATCTATTGACCACTGAATATCTTGAAATTCATGACACGATACGGATCTTCCAACGTCAATCCAACGCTTCCCAGGTGAAGAATCCTTCGGTATGGATTTGCACCAAGGCCTCCTATATCAAAGGAAAACGTTGGGGAGACCCAGATTGGATGTATGAGGTTTTGCACCGGGGCGTGCTGGACGGTTTGCCCCCGTTGTTGCGCTACCTTTTTTTTGTTTTTTTTTGGGGGGAACTTTTTGAAATTTCTCGGCAGGATCTGTTTTTGTTGATGATTTTGTTGATTTTTCTTGGAAAACCCAAGCTCATGTCATTTTATGTCTATTTTTCTGATACCAGAATCACAATTCCACCCCATATGTCTGATATGATCTGACAAGATTGATAATTACAGACAACGAGGACATTAGAATTTCATGCAATTTATTTATTTCTGAATGCAAAAACATGTGATTTACATGTTGTCTAGCGGTGCAGTGCTCGTATGTATACATATATATATATATACATACACAAATAAGTATGCACAGTTTTGGATGCAATGTACTGGGCGGAAGTTGGGCGATGGTCCAACTACTTTACGAATACTAGAATTGTAGAATTTTTATACTCAAATTATATCGTACTGTACTGTCCCGCAGTTTCCATAGTTTTCTTTACTGTACCATTCGCTATACTTACTATTCAAACAATGATAAGACTTATAGTATACTCTTGTGATTTGGCATGTGAGAATCTGTGAGAATCCTATTTTTTTTGGTTTGCTGGCTTGTTCCCCTACATTGTTTCAGCACCAGTTTCACCCGTGATGCTTCTTGGCCACCAAATTGGACCAAGGATCACAGGCACAAGTGCGACGGCAGAATTTTTTGGTGTTTTGTGTGTGTATATTTTTGTTAGGTTGACAACCTGAGATAGAGGCCCCAGTGATGAACGTTATACTTAATAGATAGTACTATTGTCATCATTATGATTAGCATGATGAATATTATTTCCCTTGTTGGATTTTGTTGCGCTGCGACATATTTCTGGAAGCCTAGGAGCTGAAGAGCATTCAGACCTGGTTTTGCTATCAAAGTTCCAAAGTTGCGCTTGACATCTACCAATGTCCCTCAAAAGCTCTTGGAACGTCATGCGATGTCGATGAATTTCCGAAGTTTTCTGAACATATTGGGTGAATGAATTTTCAGAATCCACTCATTGAAATGGCAGGATGCCTTGAATCGCATACATCCATTGATCATTGAGAGTGCAACTTGCTCTGGTACGCCTTCTTGGTTCAAGGTCATGAATTTAAAGGTATCACTCAACTTATTGCTTCCAAGTTTGAAACATTGCTATGCAATGCCTGTATGTTCTCTTTGAGATCTTGTTCAGATATTTTTTTGGTATGTCCAAGAATCACAACTTTTCCAGCAATTTTGCGCATTCTCGCGCATTGCCTGAAATTAGGTCCACTCCTAAAAATCCCTCATCGTTTTTCACCTCGCAGTTGCCAATCGGAAGCTGGAATTGTTCACCCCATGGGGAGCTCCTAAGCATTTTGTTTTGGCTCATGGCTCCCACACAGGTCCGGGGAATGTTGGACTGATCTTTTTGCAGATGATGTCAATGTCAGTACCTAGAAACACACAAGAATTTGTGGACATTTGTGGGATTTTTTGAAGGTGCTTTGTCAACTGCACACCCCGCCACCCACAAAAAAAGATCGGATACGTATGTTTGGCAGATGCATATCATCTAATCGTATCGCAAAAACATGCACAGATGTATGCAGACCCACACGGAGATGTGTGCGCACAGAGAAACCCACCTAAGGTCCACCCCAGCCATAGAATTACAATCGCATCCCATCAATGATACCTTTGCCATTTTTTTTCTGGCGAGAAACTCCACACAGTCTTTGGAAGGAGTTGGTGTAACTGTAGGTTCATCAGAGGTGAAACCTGATTCCTTTCTTTGGAGGACAGATGGGCCGAGCGCCGCGAAAACCACAGCTCAACCGAATCGGAGAGTGAACCATCGATGCTTGCCATTGCCTTCAGACGTTGGTGCAGCATGAATGCTTCCGTTGGGCGTTTCAACGTCAGTGTACCCGATTGTAAGTATATAACAAGAAAATTGGCAAAATTGGGCTCAAAACCAGCAATGAATTCCAGAACAACCTTTGAATAGTTGGTGAGATTTTTGTTGTCATCTTCGATGTTTGAATCTGATCTTTGGGGATCCCAGGCGCCTGCTTCGGATGCATAATGATAGGGTATGAAGAATCTGTGGTTCCTGGATGACAACCCATCCTTAAGGTTGCACATTGAACATGCATTTTTCATAAACCAGTTGCACCAGTTACACCCAATCAAGAAGGGGAGGCAATTTAAAGTCCGGATTTTTGTTTGATCGTGTGTAGTTTAGTTACTATCAATTCCCAGTGGATGATGGAGATTTATCACGGAGGGGAGTGCAGAAGTGGCACCTGGTATCAGGGTTTCTTACTTCTTCAATTGCAACCGCCGCATTTGAAGATTGATACTGAAAACGTGGGGTCTCTGGAGGAAATGCGAGTCTTTGAAAGTGTTTTCAGGGTACCCTCACTACAATGCTACAACCCCATGTTCTTTTTTTTTTTTGTTTCTTTCAATTTTCGCACTTCTTTGCCAAGAAAGATTTTGCGTTGCAACATGACCTTCTTTTAGATTCTTTCAGGATGAGCAGCAGACCGACCTCTGCTACTGGCACAGCACCAACACCCTCGCACCATCCTCCGATGCTGTCCGCTCGAGTAGAGGATGTGCCACGTGTCACCTGTTGAAACGGTAGCGTTCGTGGGGGCCCGCTGGTCATCTATATAGTTTGCCAATGAACTGCCAATAATAACCAAGATTTTGAAAATGAACGGACTTCTCCCAAAATGGATGGAAGCTTGGCTTACACACACTGAATAAACACTAATTAGTAGATAATTAGTCACTAATTTGTGTTTGTCAGCCTCTTGTAAGGAGATGTTGGGTGACCATAGAAGTGATGATTTCTAGCGGTCAGTATTGATTCTGATGGGAAAGGTACCCGGACTTTTGGTAGGCCTTGTTGCAATCCACAATAGCACAGGATGTGTTACCATCGATCTTTCATCCTAGGGAAATCTCAACTCTGGAGAAGACAATGAGAAGATAAACAACATCTAATCACTCAACAAAAACGTTCAATTCTTAGCTTCAGTATGCTTCAGTATCCCATTTTTAGATGTCCTTGATTGATTTTGTGGAAATATTAATCGAACATACTTCCTAGCCTTTTAATATCTTTTAGTCATGAACAAGCAACGATTGTAGATACTGTAGATGTCATGATGATGTCAATGTATTTCAGCTAATTGTTGGAGAAAGGGGATTTCATTGCTCTGCAGGAGCTAAAGGAGGAAGATGCAGAGGACGGTTATGTTTGGAAGGTGATGATACCCGTGATGGTCTGGCGTTTGAACTAGACCCAGATTTGAAAACATGATCCCTTCACTGTTAGTGCAGAAAAAATCACTGCTCTCATGTTCAAAAGATGGGTGGTGTACTTCTTCATATTTATATTCACAATGATAATATGCTTGCATTTTAGTATGTTTTGCCCCCTCGCACACTGTGAAATGATTGGATCATGACGAACTTCATATGGCAAAGCGGCACATGCAGGTGAAGCAAGGCCTACCCTCCCATTGCAATCTATGTTTTTTTTTTGTTGTAAAAATCCATAAACAAATCAAGA